>PVKZ01003642.1:0-121029 GCA_004027375.1 Macroglossus sobrinus | reverse complement strand
GGCATCTGAGGTCCTAGGGTTCTCCGCTGTGCTGTGTTCTGCCTTGCCCTCTAAAGACTATCCCCATGGTTGCTCCTAGGTGCTTTGAACGAGAAACTCTCCTCTTTGTACTCTGTCTGGCTGTGCGTTTTGATCCCTGCGCTGAGCTTACTGTTTCTTTCTTCTTTGCTTCACTTTTCTAGTTTCTTTCTTTGTGTATCTTCTCCCACTAGCTCAGTTCACCTTAGCCCTTGACATTTTGCACCAAATAGTAGTTTGTGCTAGTCCCTTGCCCTGATGCTGGTAGCCAGATGACAAGAAGAAGATATTAAAGGTGACCTTTACACCTGTGAATTGAGAGACAATGCTTTTGGACTTCTCTGAGAAAATAGTTCTTGCTTTTCTTAGTTGGAATAAAATGATATATTAAAAAACCTATTTCTTTTTTACTTAGATTTTAAAATATATTTATTAGCGAATGTACTTTTTAATATATTTTATCTAAAGACATATTGCTGCTTACAGTTTTGGTGAATATTTCCTTGTTTTTATTCTTTCTCTATTCTCTGGCATAATGGAGATTTCAATTACATACAATTTTATTATCTACTGTATTAACTAAACTTATTTTTGATATTTGTTTTAAAAGATGGATGACAAGAATATTTAAATTTGACTCTTTAAAGATATAAGGGTGCATTACCAAGTAGAAAGTTATTATTTTTGTCTGATAACTGGCACCATTACCCTGTTCTTAAGACATCTGACTGCCTGGCAGGTCATATGAACAAATCTAAAAATGGCAAAAGTATACACCTGCCACGAGGAGGTCATGGCTAGTGTGTGGGCACATGGAGGGGTAAAGAATTGGGACCAGTCCTCCAATATACCACAACCCTTTTGTCAGTGGAATGTTCCAGTGCTCTTTGGGTATAGCACTGTTGGGATGATGTTCCATGTTTAGACATGTCTATAACAGAAGACAAAACCAAAATCTAGATGGAAGCAAGGGGGAGAAAATTCTGATAATATCCTCATTCTTAAAGTCTCTGGTGATGCTCAGGTTGTTATAGTTCTGTTTCTCTGGAGAACCCTGATTAATTTAGTAGGCAAGAAGTAAGCACATTAGTAGCTATAAACCACTGAGACGTTGGAGTTATTTGTTACTGCAGCATAACCTGGCCTAATCTGACTCATACATTCAAAGAGATTTTTCATAAACACAAAGGAAGCAGAATATGGAAGACTGAACCTCCTGTTGTCATCCAGTAGGGGGAGACGATCTGTATTATTTGGGATCGCAGTCTGAGCCTTTTGGGTTACCCTTTGATGTGTACTTGCAATTGGACTTTACGTTCAGACCAAGGACTATATTTATACTTCTCTGAAATATCTTTTCCTCCACATAAGTGGTGTCTTTGTTAACTCTCTCACAAGCCCTAATATCAATTTTTGCCTCTTTTTTTCCCCCCATTGTATAATGTTCAGGGACTCTACTGATAACTATCTAGTGAGCACTGGAACATTCCACTGACAAAAGAGAAGCAACTGCTATGGGGTGGGCAGCCTGAAGCTTTACTCAACAGGAAGCTCTCATAAATACTTAGTTTGCTTACTCTTCTGCCCAGGTGTCTCTTGGAAAAGGCAAGTAGAGGAACCCAAACAATTAACCAGATAATTAAGGGAAAAAAAGCACCTGTGTGTGGTAGGTAACTTGGGAAGCTTCCACTAAAATTTCTAGGCAATCATTTTAATTCCTTGCCTTCCTGTTGTCAGCAGGAATGTGATCTGGCTCACAAGAGCTTCTTGAACAACGATAATGCTCTCAGTTGGTAAATATTGCTTCATAGGGACTCCCCTACTCATCAATCTCAAGTTTGAAACATGGCTCTGTGAGATCTCAGGGCTGTGTTCTTCCCACTGATTCCTGGCAATACCCCAGTAATGGCTGTGGATAGATTCAGCTGTTTGTGAAACTTTGGAAAGCAGCTTCTAGCAACTCTTACTTGTTTTGTGAGTCTGAAGTAAGATGAGAACTGCACAGTTCCAAGGTGGGCAAATGAGATTCCAGTCATGATGGAGGTCAAAGAATAAGACAGTACTGTCCATCTCTGTATGAGGCATTTGCTGTATCTTATCTCCAACGCCTTCCCAGAAAGCAGGTCCTACTCCCTTCACTTTAGAGATGAGGAAATAGAGCCTTAATCAGGCACACTGCTGGTGAGTGAGAAAACTAGAATTTGAATCCAGATACTTTTGATTTCAAAGTTCTTCCCACTCCTCTAAGTGGTTCTGGGAGAATCCAGGGCATCTATATGTTTTAAAAGTTCTATGGTTGTTTTTATTGTCAATTGGGTTGAAAATTGTACGTGGCTCTTAAAAATTTTAGCATGCATGAAAACCACCTGCTAGGCTTATGAACACACAGATGGCTGGCACCACACCAAGACTCTGATTCAGGTCTTGGTTGGGACCCAAGGATTTGCACTTCTAACAAGTTCCCAAGTGATGCTTGGGTTCTGGGGACTACATGTGAGAACCATGACTGCATCCAGGTGAACTCAGAGAGCTTAGTTTGAAATGGAAATCAACCTAAATGAAAATGAAATCAGGTATCTTGGAGAGTCACCTTAGCTGCGGTGGTTGAGAATAAATTGTCACTTATAAAACCAACAGCTTAAAAAAAATGTATCTGCCATAGGTGGATGGTCAGAATAGAAACATTAAATGCCAGGGCAGAAAATGTATCCAATAGTAATCATTTGGAAAGAAGTGACTAAAGGGTCAGTTTCTACCTTTCCCTTTGATTCCCTGGATATCAAGCCACCTTATGAACATCAACTTGATTAATTTAATTTGATTAATTTATTTTATTTTTCCTGGGGATGATCTCAAGCATGACTATTTTTCAGGGCCACTACTTTGCATAATCCCTTATAGAGGCCATTCACAGTGAATTCTATGTAAATGGTGCCCCCTGGAGGAGTAAAAAAGAATAACCTCTCTTATAAATGAACGATATAGCACTGTTATTTAAACTTATTTGTGTGCCCCACGAGATTAATCTTCTCACATTAAGCTGGCTAAACTTAGGACTAGTCCCTGGGACCTATGACATCACTATTTCTGAGACGCCCATCTTTGAGAAAGGTTTTTCTAAACATTACTCCAAGTGACCCAAGCCCTAAAATTCTTGAAATAAGTGAAAATGATAGGAGAAGGTGATTAAGAAACATAAATGCTATCATGGTATGTATCTCTCCTCTTTCTCTTGTGAGCATGCAATTATTTCATGATTTGACTAAGAAGGTAGGAATTGTGACTGAAACCTTTGTACAGGTATTTAGGCACTTATTAGTGTTCTCTTTTGTCCAGAGAATGGGACAGCCAAGGAGGCCAGATATTTTCCAGTCTCTCATCTGCTCCCTTATCAAAAAACAGGAGCTTTCCAAATATCTCACTTTTTAGGGTTTTTAAGGTGGCTCAATGGGGACACCTCATTAAGCAAATTTGTGTCTTTTTGAGAGAGCAAGATGTCTCTTTGGTCTAGAAGAGCGATTATTATTGTACCAGAGCCATGAAATCCTGAAGGAGCTCTGCATAAGACCCATGTCCCTTGACCCTCCTCCCCACATTGGAATGTCACACTTATCTTTGGTATTCATGCTTCTCTGTGATCTGTGAGTTTTCCAAGAACATAAGTTCAAGGAATAGGTCCATCCCGTCTTAGCTATGTGACCTTACTTAACCTTTTAGGCCTTCTGTTTTCTTTTTATTTATGGGATGGTTATAACAATTACACATAGAGCGATATAGATAGATAAGGCTGAGAGGAGTAACTGACACCTCTTTTCATTATATAAATGTTACTTGTTACTGCCATTATTCAGACAGGTTTGTTAAGAAGGCCTCAAGAATGATTTTATGTGTTGGATAGTGAAGGGATTGGAAAGTATTTAATTAGTAGAGACAGTGTTGAGGTGTCCAACCCATGTACAATTAGTAGAGCTAGAGAGGCATCAAGGGTGGTTAGATAAGAGAATCAATAGAGACTTATGAACTCCAGAGAAAAGAACTCATCTTGAGAGCAGGATATCAAGAATATGTGATTCCACTGTCATGGTTATAAGGGGCTGTGGATGTGGCAGGTATGTGACAGAGAGAAGAAACGATGATACCCAGGCCTGTGCAACTCAAGCTTTCTCCTTTCTCTTAAGAGTCATCTATCTTCCTTTAATGAGAGTTGTTTATACTGCTGGTCATAGACTGTTAAGGTCCAGAAGTCAATTTATATGGGCTGTGACCAGTGTTAAAAAACAAAACAGAATATCATTGTCCACTGCACATAGTGAGTACATTTCTAAAAATAATGTTTTTATTTTTAAATTATGGTTGGCATACAATATTATATTAGTTTCAGGTGTGCAACATGGTAATTAGATATTTATATAGCTTATAAAGTGATCACCTGGATAAAGCTAATACCCATCTGATATCATACATAGTTATTATTATTATGTTCCTTATGCTATACTTTACATCCCCATGACTATTTCATAACTACCAAATTGTACTTTTTACTCTTGTCCCCCTTTTACCCACCCTCCAGACTGCTCTCCCCTCTGACACCTTTCAAAATGTTCTCTGTATCTATGAGTTTGTTTCTGTTTTGTTTGTTCATTTATTTCGTTCTTTAGATTCCACATGTAAGTGAAATCATATGGCATTTGTCTTTCTCTGTGTGACTTACTCCACTCAGCATACTACCCTCTAGGTCTATCCATGTTGTTGAAGATGGCAAGATTTCATTCAAGGCTGAATAATGTTCCATTGTATATATGTACCACCTCTTCTTCATTCATCTTTTGGTGGATACCTAGGTTGCTTCCATATCTTAGCTATTGTAAATAATGCTGCAATGAACATATGGATTCTTACATCCCTTTGAAGTAATGTTTCAGGATTTTTTAGATAAATACCCATAAGTAGGTTCTTCTTTGTCTCTTATTATCGCTTTTGTTTTAAAGTCTATTTTGTCTGGTATAAGTATTGCTACTCTAGCTTTTTGTTTTTGTTTCCATTTTCACGAAACCTCTTTTTTCATCCCCTTATTTTCAGTCTATGTAAGTCTCTTGTAGGCAATATATGCAAAGGTTTTTTTCTTACCCATTCAGCCACCTTATCTTTCAATTGGAGCATTTACTCCATTTACATTTAAAATAAATGTTGATAGACACAGTTATTGCCATTTTATTATTCATATTTTAAATCTCTTTTTAAAGAAGTTCCTCTAATATTTCTTATAATAATGTTTTGACGTTGATGAGTTCCTTTTTCTTGTCTGGAAAGCTCTTTAACTATCTTTTGGTTCTAAATGATAGCTTTGCTGGGTAAAGTAATCTTGGTTGTAGGTCTTTGCTTTTAATCACTTTGAATACTTCCTTCCAATTTTTTCTGGCCTACAAAATTTCTCTTGAGAAATCAGCTGATAGTCTTATGGGAGCTTCTTTGTAGGTAACTAGGTGCTTCTTAGATTCTCTTTTTGTCTTTAACCTTTGACATTTTAATTGTGATGTGTCTTGGTGTATGGGCCTCTTTGGGTTCATCTTGTTGAGGACTTTCTGTACTTCTTTAGCTTTTTTTGTCTAATTCCTTCACCAAAGTAGGGTCATTTTCCATCATTATTTCTTCAAAAAGATTTTAAATTCCTTGCTCTTTCTCTTCTCCTCTGGTACCCTTATGACGTGAACGTTGGTAACTTGATGTCGTCCCAGAGGCCCCTTAAACTATCTGCATTTTTTTTTTGGATTTTTTTCTGTTTTGATTGGATATTTTCTGCTACTTTATCTTCTAAATTGCTGATTCGACCCTCTGCTTCATCTAATATACCATTGATTTCCCTGTAATGCAGTCTTCATTTCAGTTATTGTATTCCTTATTTCTGATTAGTTCTTTTTTATGTTCTCTATTTCCATTTTGATGTTTTCTGTCTCTTTACGTTCTCACTGAGTTCATCTACTCTTCTCTTAAGTTCATTGAGCATCCTTATAACCAGTGTTTTGAACTCTACATCTAGTAGATTGCTTGTATCCATTTTGTGTAGTTCTTTTTCTGGAGCTTTGTTTTGTTCTTTCATGTGGGACGTGTTTCTTTGTCTCCCCATTTTGGCTTCCTCCTGTGTTTGTTTCTATGTAATAGCTAGGGCTCCTTTGTCTCCCAGTTTTAGTAGAGTGGACTTATGTAGTAGGCATGCTATGGGTCTCAGTGGTGTAGTTTTTCCTGGTCACCTGACCAGTGCTCCAGTTGTGTCCTTTGCATTGCTTGTTTGTGTCTTCCTATTGTAGTTAAGCCTTGGTTACCATTTGCTCACCATTTGTAGGGACTGACCCTTGGGCTGATTCATTGTGAGGACTGGCCAGTGAGGGGCTGACCCTACGGAGCAGGACTCATTTTAGCAGGGCTCTGGTGCCTGCCCAGTCTGCCCTTTGGGTGTGTTGTCCTTGGATGCTGCCCCGGGTGGTGCTCTAGCTTGTTCTGAAGCCAGTCACTAGTTGTGCTGGCCCTGAGGACTTTTAGGAGGGGTCCCACCAGAGGCCAAGTTTAGCCATAGTCTGTGCTCTGCTCAAGGCCACCTGGCAAGAGTTATCATGCAGTCTGTAGATGGCTGCCACCTGCATGGGGCTTGGAGGTGCCTTGAGAGGCCAAGCCACATACCAAGGCTGGCTGCTGCTATTTCTGGACTTAGGGCTAATCAGCAAGAGGTACAGAGCATGTTGAGGCTGCCTTCTGGGTTTTGCAAGTCTTTGAGAGATTTTAGAAAAGTCTACGACATGAGTCAAGAAAGGCCATTTGTATGGGGAAAACCACTAGAGGCAGCTTGGCTGGGCCCACAAGTTGATGTGGGGACAGGTCTCAAGGAATCCCCTGGGCAGGGTGACAGGGTTAGGCAGGTTGATGGAGCTCAGATATGGCAGCCTCCTGTATTTGCATGCTGGGATGGGGGAGGGCTCAACAAAGAAGCCATGGATTCTGCCAGTACTTCTGTCTGGGAGGGGAAGCTGCTCCTCCAGCCCTCGCCCTGAAGCCAGACAACTCAGTTCCTCCCTGTGTGTCTCTGGCATCTTTCAAGCTGCTGCCCCTGAGCTAGAGCTCAGAGTGAGTGATACTGTCAGCAAATAAGTCTGTGTGCAGACCCCTTAAGAGAAATGTCTGTGACTTTCTATCTCACTCAGTCACAATCTCTACTGGTTTTCACAGCCAGAAGTTGTGGGGACTTCTGTACCCAGCACTGGAACCCTGGGTTTGGGAGTGCCATGTGGGGCCAGGACCCTTCACTCCTTCAGGGGGACCTCTGCAGCCAAGTTTTTTCTCCCAGTTCTCAACTGCCACAGGTGGGTATGGGGACCAGCCTGCTTCTCATCTTGCCCCTCCTGCCAATCTTGAAGTGGCCTCTTTCTTATGTCCCAGTTGTAGGACTTCAGTTCAGCTAGACTTCAGGTGACTCCCAATTATGACTGTACTGCAGTGTAGAAGTAATTTTGTTGTGGCTGTGAGAAGAGGTGAGCACAATGTTTACCTACTCTGCCATCTTCTCTAGAAGCCTGTGAGTAAATATTTTTTATAGAACTTTAACCATTCACACATATATATGAATGAATGATGTAAAATGTATTTTTTTTATGTTGGTCTTGGCACAAGAAGTGTGAAAACCACTGCTCTAGTGTATTCCTTGGAACAAAAAGCAGGGTGGGAAGTTTTCTCATGTCTACTTTTGCAGGGTCCTCTTGACCAATTATTCTCCAGGATGATTTTTTCTCTTCAGCCTTTTCTGAGCCAAAGCAGGTACCCAGCTTCTACCCTACTAGTGGGGGCTGGGGTCTCAGGCAATCCTCTGATGCAGTGTTGCCACTTCTGTAAATCCTAGAGGTGATAATGAGGGTAGAGAGGGGGTATTTGCTCTCCTCTCATTTTTATTTTATGGCCCCATCCCTCATTTATTTCAAACTTGATATAAAATTGCACCAAATTTTATTACAATACTGGAAAAAATATTAGAGAAACAATTTAAACTTATCTGCTCAGTTTTACTTTTCCTGAAGTCCGAGAAAAGAGCATCCTAGGATTTAAATCCTGTGCAGAGTCACTTCCTAGGTGCTCTCAGTTTATCATTGTGGTTCCCTGACCACAGGGCCACACACTTTTCTACAGGAGGGCTCTTCTTCCAGTTTTACACCAGCAAATATTTATTTATTTTGGGGTTGGCAGGAATTCCAAACATTAAAAAATTTTTTTCTTCCGAATATTTTTAAAAGGCCAGTCAAGTTTAAAATATCAACTTCAGAGCCAATGTAATTTCATCTGTCTCTTCCCCTCCTCCCAGCACTGGCCATGTGACTCTATAAAGACTTAGAGTAGGGAAAAAGCTTGGTCTGCTTTTGAACTCTTTACCCTTCTCTCTCAGCGAGCCTTTCTCCTTAATTGGGGAGGGGAGGTGGAAAGTGACAGATCTATCATTTCTGGTATGTACTGGCCATTTTGTGGCTGTTGATTCTTAGGCTGAGATGGATCAAGCACAGATGCCCACTGAGGACAGACATCCTTTCTTCTTGGGGCACATGCGTAAATTCCTCATGGGCCATCCAGAATCAGGGAAAGGCTCCTCCCCATGTTTCTATTCAAATTTTTAACATGGGAGATCAGCTCTAGTTTAACCTCTTTGAATCCTACTCTTGTTCTTGCTGCTAGTAATGCACCCTGATGTTTCGCACAGCTGGGGACTCCTTCTCTATAGGTGGTCCTTGTTTAGGGTCCAGCAGGAGAGCTCGAGTCCAGCTGCCTTCTGCAGGAACCAGAGGAGGCTCAGACTTCCTGGAAACACCAAATGGCAGGAAGGCAGTCTCCCCATTGTTGCCCTGTCTCTCTGCTTTCAGCTCTCCTCCCTGCTGTTCTGAGAGGCTCAGAGATTGGGAAGATCAGCAAGTCTTCTCCAAAAGTAGATATCCTCCTGGGGATAAAGATGCCAGTCTCCTCTTGTTTCTGACCACAACTGTGAGCTCTCTCTTTTTTACTTGCTCCATGGAAAACACTGAAGCTCTAAATTCTCCACCGATGACTTATAACACGCAATCTCTCCTCCCTCTCCTCTTCCTAATCTATTGCTTGTTTGGAATGAGGGGAAGAGAAGAGGTCTGGGATAGTTGGGAGCAGCAGAGCTGGTTAAGTTCAGACAATTATAATGTCCTGGAGGGGTTCATGGCTTCCAGCTGTTTGCAGCTCTCTTTAGAACATAAGGTTCTTAGTATGTCTTGGTCTTCTGCTCCGGGTCTTGGTCACTGATTCTGACACAACAGATATAGTAACATCAGCGCTCCACTGTACGTGGGACAAGAGATCCATGGCATCTACTCTGTCTGTACTTAGAAGACTTAACTTGGAAGGCTTCGGAACCAAAGTTTTGAAACATCTATGAACATGCCTGAGCACACCAAAGAGATGGCGTCTCATGTCTCAAGAAAAGTTGGTCCAGTTGGACAAAGCTATGGACTTGAAAGTGAACTGGCCTGTACTGCAGCTGCAACAAGGTCCTCCAGAGGAAATTTCTGTGTTAAAAGGGGAAACTAAAACTGCAAAAAGGAGGAGCACAATCCCCCTTTGCATCTTGGTTTATAATGCATTTCCATTAAACAGAAGTAACTAGAAGAAAGTTTCACATATTTACTCTCAATAGAGTTTTATTTTCAGAAACTTTAGGATGTACAGAATTTCTAATGTTGATCGGGAGAAAAAAAAAACCCAAAATGTATTTTAAAACTGCCTCTACAATATTTGGCCATTTCAGTAAATAATTCATCATACTTGTGGTGTGGTAAATATAAAGTTTCAATGTTCCCCCTCACCCCCCCCTCCCCCGCCAAATAGGGTCTGTTATTTTATTATCATAGAAATAGACTGGCTATTGTGAAAAATTTAAGTGGTAAAAGAGGTACATTGAAAGACCCCCCCACCCCTATTTTTAAAACCTGAAATAGAGGTTATCCTGGAAGGATGTGGGGGAGGGTCACCACAGAAAGTGATGAGGACTGTGTCTCTGCTCTGAACTCTCACCCAGAAATATTCCTGAGACCTCTATCACCATGACCCCTTGGCCTGGTCATGTGAGGATAACTCGTACGTCATTGGTGGGGATGTAGTTTTCTTGCCGAAGCTTCCAGAATCAGTGTCCTGTATCCTCTCCATTCCCTGCTCTACCCTGTGCTCTCCCCTGGCTTCACTGCTGTGTTAACGTAGTCTCTTTCATGGCTACAGGCCCCAGCAAATCTTCCTTCAATCTGCTCAGGAGACATGGATGTGTGATTTCAAGATTCATAGGCTCCTTGTGGCTATCACCTATCAAGAGAAGAGTACCTTCCTCTCACTAGGGATCCTTGTCTTTGAATCTTTCTTTCAGGTTCTCACGCCTTCGCAGCTCAGATAAAGATTGATACAATTACCTGGTACCTAGACTGCAAGGAAACACCAGCATACCTGCAAAACATATATTCCAAATAATTTATTTCTGGCTACCACCAGCTGGGGCTCATCCCATTTCTCATACTTTGGAGTGAGGTGATATTCAAAATGCGTGCTTAATAACTGGTTGTCTTGGGCACCGTGATGAAACTGGGAACTGACCAATCTGTCTGGCCAAACCAGAGCAGAGTGGCTGCATATCAGATTGGGCAGGAGTCCCAGAGAGGTAGGCCTCTGTATCATGGTGCCAGTAGATGAGTTTTGTTTGGGATGCAGAGTGATTTTGAAATCTGTGTTGGAGCATCTTTCAGCAAGGAACACACTCTCCCATCCCCAGTGTTCCCTCTTGTCTCGTGTCTCGCTTGCTGGCTTTGCTGATTTATGTTACTCTGGTTACCTGAAAAACATCTGCTCATGCCAGATTGTTCTCAAACTTTTCTTTGTGGTGCAGTATCTGTTGTTGTTGTTGTTTTTTTTTTTTTTTTTTTAACATGTCTTCCCAGGTTGTCTCCCCTTTGATAAACCCTAAACAAATGGGATTATACTAAATCTCCTCTGGTCACTGGGCTTCAATTTCCATAAGACTTCTTTGTTTGCTAGGCACCTCATTCCGGATTTGAATTATACCAGTATTTCAGCTGCACATTAAATTAGAATTGATTTGGAAATGAAAGACTAAGTATACAAACTGATAATGGCCAGATCATATATACACAAATAGAACTCTGATCCATAACCTACAGCATCCTGCCCAGGAAACCCACCCATTTATGTGCAATAAACAACCCAAAAAGCCTGCCTGTTCCAACTCAGACTTGTAAGAAGTGTGACTGTTATCTTTAAACAATAACTTCTTTGACAGTTGGTTCCTAATGGACAGGACTTGAATAACTAAGAGCTTCTCTCATTGTTGTCCCCACTTTAAACTTAGGACCAACTAGAGAAAGGTAAATATGCACCCCTAACCAATTAGATGAGGTACCTTGCTACTGGTTAGCCCTCCTCCAGCTTCCCCAGGCCCACTGTCTCCAGTGGGCACACACCTGAGATCTTCCCTCTTTCTGCTATGAAGCTTTCCCCTACCTCTGTTTACCTTTGAGTCTCTGTTAAAATGCCAGTGATGATGACTGACTCACTTCTTATGGCAAGCTCTGAATAAATAGACTTTACTTGTTCTCATTTGATTGGTATTTATTTGTTTCCACAGAAATAAAATTCAATTCTTATTAGTTAGATAATCAAAATAATTTTAAAGGCTTTTGATAAAATGACAAAAATATAGCAGAGAGGGAAAATAAGTATATTTTGTATTCTATAAAAGCTTAAGGATGGGTATTCTCTTTAGGATGTTTTGAATCTCCTCCAGGGTCACTTTTCTAATTTTTATTGTCTCTATATAAATTTAAAATAAAATAGTTTATTATGTTGAAGTTAGTTGCTTTCAAGCTGAAAACTTTTTTGAAGGTAAAGGCAATTATTTCTGCAAAAGATGGCTTCTGGGTTTATTAAAAAGAATTCAGGGAGTATTTGAAATATTATCTAGATGACTTTATTTTACGTGTATAAATATAACCACACCATAATGAAGATAAAATGAAAAGCGTTTGAAATATAGTCATAGTTTATAATGTAAAAATAATTCTTTTTTAGCATGACTAATTATCCCACCAGTTTTATAACCTAATAAAAATCAAAGTAAAAGAAAAACCCTGAGCATTTTAATTATGAGAAATTGTATGTATTCTGGGAAAACAGAAACATTAACCACATATTTGCCCTGCAAAATCATTCTAGAAATTCTTTCCTTGAAGAATTTTCAAAGAATGATATCTCACGGACATGCTTCTTCACAGGACCCAGCAAATATAAAGCTCAACATGGGGCATGCCTGGCTTTGAATCCAAAGTTAACAATTTACTTTACATTGGAACTGACACGCAGAGCAGAAATTCATCGTCTTTGGATATTGTCTCTCTTATTTGTCCTTCTAAAAATGTAAATTTTTATTTTTTTTACTCTTGACAGAAGGAAATGAAGAGAACACACTGGAAACAGCTGTATTTTCTAAGTTTCCAAGAATGACTTAGGAGTTTACTATAGTATCACTTAGATATACATATATAACTCATATTATAATTTAAAAATTTTAAATCCTTCCGAGAGTTTCCCAAATACTCCCTTTCTGAGTGTCTCCATTGGTTGGTGTATGTTGAACAAATTGACATCAAAGGTGTTTAATTAACATTTGTGGAGAATTGATTCAATGCAAACCAGTTTTAAATTAAACTCACTTCGGAAGATGTGCTGAAACAATAGTCACTTACGACGTATTTTGTATTATCTGGCCTATTCTGACATTTTCTATAATTAATTCATATTGACTACGTATCTTTTAATTTTTTAATTATCCTCTTTCCTTCTTGTGTAAACTGAGAATGTCTTACACACTCACCCAAAGCTAGGTTTTTAAGGATTTGAAAAAGCTGCAATGTTCTTTTAAATCTACCCTTTGTAAGCATGACTTGCTTTTGCTTTCCCCAAACTATAGCCCTAAGAATTACTCCTAGTGCTTGGCCCCACCCCCACAGTTTCTGATTCCTCAGTCTAGATTGGGGCCCACGACTTTGCATACATGACAATTTTGCAGGTGATACTGCTGGCTGGTCTCAGAACCACACATTGGGATCCACTGCTATTGTACCATGTGCAAGTGTGTGTGTACGTGTGTGCGTGCGTGCGTGCACGCACACATGCGTATGCAGTAGTAGCAATGGTAGTGGTGGTGATTGTTGGGGGAAGAAATGAACAGTGCAGGACCTTGACACTGAAACGCTGGTGTAAATCATGAAGAAACTGCAGAAGTGATGGAATGAGCCTGGGTCCCACAGTTATTAGTGAGAGGGGAAGGGAGTAAAGAAAATCTACATTCCTGCCAGCTAAATGCTTCCCCCATCTGATTTCACTGAAATGAAACTCTGGGGTGGTTTAAGCACCCCAGGGGGGCTGCTAAATTATCACATCTCAGACTCATGTACACTACTGGTATCTGGATTTTATGCTTTTAGACTATATATTAAAACTCTAGCAGTGATGGAGTCAGCTAGATAAATATTTGTACCTTTGCACAGGATACTACTTATGTTTCTTTGTTCTTCTATCTCAAGGAATCTGAGTCAGACATTAAATTGCTGGCTATGAGGTAATTGGCTGTGAATGTTAATCTCATCATAGTCATTCACCTGCTTAAAGAATGGAGTGGGTGGGCGTTTCAGTGAGTCTAGTAATTTTTTCTTTCTCTGCCAACTGGTAAAAACAGAAAACTCTTTACAGGTTGCTAGATGACTCCAGTTATTATAAATTCTTATAAAAACACTGCAAACAGAAAAATGTCAGTTAAACAGAATAGCAATATATATTAATATTTGGATCATTCTTGTGTAATATAAAATTGCAGGTCATTTCAGATTCTGAAAGGGCTTCATAAGCCTCGGGTCTCAAGATTCTCAGATTTTAATGGTGCTTTGTAACTTTCATTTCAGTTTTGTTTTGAATATTTTATTATGGAAAATTTCAAACATACTCAGAACTGAAGAAAATGGTATACTGCAACTTGATGGAACTGTCACCCAGCCCCAATAATTATCAATATTCTGCCAATTGTGTTTAATCAGTCTGCACCCCCAGTATATTTGCATATACTTCAGTATGGCTTCCTAATAGATAAGAGCTATAAAACAATATGACTATAATAGTATTATCACACCTAAGAACATTATTTGAAATATCATTCCAGTCCATGTTCACATTTTCTTGGTTGTCTCAAAATCATTTTTTTAGTAGTATGTTTGTTCAAATCAGGACCCAAATTATTGAATTTGGTTGATACATCTTATATTCCTTTTGTATTGTTTAAGTTTCTTTTTCTTTTTTTTCAAGCCATTTATTTGTTGAAGAGATGAATCATTTTTCCTGTTGAATTTCCCACATCTTGGACTTGTTTGGTTATATCTTTGCGGTACTGTTTCACTTATTTCTTGTTAACTGGTAGCTAAGTCTAGAAACATGATTCTAGGCTAAATTATTTTTGGGAGGCAAGAATATTTCATAGGCAGAATTGGATACTTGCTATTGCATCACTTCGAGAGGCACATAAGGTCTGTAACACTTAGTGATGCTAGAGTTCATCAGTGTCAACCTTTGGCCTAATGGTCTTAGAAGCTGTTGATGATTATTGCCTAGATCCATTACTTCATGGGGGTTGCAAAATGACATCTTCTAATCCAGTTATTCAGTTTGAATTAGCTGGTCATCTTTATAGGGAAGAAATTTCCCTCATTTCTATTTGGTTAATGTGAAACACAATGTATAAAGGTGAGGTAAATGATTGATTTTTACCTTTATCTAATTCCAGAATAATAAACACAGCAACATCCAAATGCAAATAATGAGGTTCTCATTTTTCAAACTGTAACTATGAATTTAAGAATTATATATGTTAATATACATTAAATTTTTATTTTATATATTATTTTACATTTAAAATATGTAATATATTTTATATATTTCAATCCATTGCAATGGATTGCAGTATATGTTAAACTCATTTCCCTCTAAATTTTAAGAAGGTTGCTTTTAAACTTAGTATAACTGCTTTTGCATCATTTTGATTATTTTTAAATAACTGTACTTAGGACTAAAATGTGCTTATTGTAGAAAATTTAGAGAACAAAGACTCACATAAAGACAAAAATGAAAATTACCTATATTCTCCCCACTCAGAAATATGCCCTTTAAACATTTTGTTGAATTTTTTTCTATTCTTTTGCTCTTATGTTCATCATTAAATATTTCATGTCCCTCATCATGGACAAGTATTCTTAACTCCTCTACCTCTCACTCTCATCAAACATGTCAGGCTGAACCTCAGTCCTCCATCTTTACCCCAACTGACTCTGAGCAGATAAATGTTACTAGAGAATATCTAACTGAAGTGATATTCCTTAGTGTGACAATCTAAGGCACCTCAACTTGCACCCGCTATGACCCAGAAACCCCACTTATGTTTCCTGAATGATTCTATATGTGCTCCTCAAATGACCCACAACTCCTTCCTCTTTTATCCTCACTCAGTTGTTGATCTTGCTCCACACTTAAGTGAAATGAAAGCCTTCCAATGCTAACTCTGAAATTCCTAATGCTAACTGAACAAAGACTCTACCCTCATCTGCAGCTATGTCACCTTTTCCATTTTGTCATAATGGAGGGCACTTCCTTTATTCTAGCCAATTCCAGTTCCTCCCCATGTCCTCTGGATCCAATATTTTTTGACTTTTAAAAACACTTTACCCTTGTTATCCTCTCTCCTTTATCACATTTTCCCTATTCTTTACTTAATCATTTCTGTAACCATATTCTAATATTCCAACTCTATCTTAAAAACAACACCAATAACAAGCAATCACTTCCTTGGTTTTATATCTTCTTGAAGGTTTCACCCATTTTTCCATTATTCTTCATAACCAAACTTCTCAAGAGTTGCTAATTATATTGCTTCTGCTTTTTGACAGTTCTATTCTTCAATCCATGCCAATATGGCTTCTACCCTGTCCCACCAGCATACTGACATGTCTTGTCTCAGCATCATTGACAGTCACCACACAGCCAAATGCAATGCGCACCCCTCTGTCCTCTTTTTACCCACCCTTTGAACATTTGGTGGAGTTGGCCATTCACTTCTTGTGACATTCTTTTCTCTTGGCTGTCCTTACACCACTGTTTTCCAGCTATCCAGACTCTCTCCTATCAGTTTCCTTCTCCAGCTGGCTCCTATTCCTCTTCAATGTTGGCATTTCTCTGGTTTAAATCCTGGATCCTCTTCTTTTATTCTTTGTCCCTGGTGATTGCATTGATTCACAGCTTTTTACCCAGACAGTTTTTCTGAGCACCATACCAAGTCTGGTTACCCAACAGATCAACTTCAAATTGTGCATGTCCAAGATGGAACTTTTCCTCTCTGCCCCAAATGAATCTCTCTCCCATTTGTTCTATCTCAATAAATGGTGCCATTATCCCCCAGGTGATCAGTCCAGTAACTTAAAGAGTCAGTACTAAATTTCTTTTCCCATAACCCCTATATCCAAGGCATCACTAATTTCCTTTGATTCTGCCTCCCCAAATATCTTGACTCTGTCAACTTTTCTCCATCTCCACAGCTAATACCTTGATTATGGCCTATCCTTCATGCACTATGTCACCACCATCTTGATAGTCTCTTATTCCACACTTGCTCCTCTATAATCCATTTTCCAAATTATATATAAGAATGATCATCTTCCAGAACATAAACCTTCCTTAAAACCTTTAGTGACTTGTTATTGTACTTATAATAAATCCAACCTCCTTACAAGGGCTGGATGGCTTTCCCAATCGATATGATCAGTCTCTGTTCATCTCTCCAACTTCAGGCTTTGCGACTCTCTCACTGTACCAGAGTCACTTTTTTTTAAACACACCCAAGTTTTCCTGCCTTTGTGCTGTTCCCTTTGTTCTTTTCTCTTCACTGGTGCCATGTAGGACTTTATATCTGTTAGAAATCAGCTCAAATATTGTCTTTCTGTTGATACCTTTTCTGACTAGTCTTACTGAAGTAGGCAATACCTGTGAGTAAAATGATCTGAGTCTCCGTCGAATGCCAACTGCTTATTTTTAATTTTGTCTTCTCTGAAAATAATTTCTTACCCCATTAGCAATATAAATCCCAGTATCTAATCTTGAAAAAGCCAAATTAAACATACAAATACAGACTCTGATCTGATAACAATTTCATAAGAATAGAGTTGGATTCAGATTTGAACTTTGACTTGTTACTTTTTATATTAATTTTTTTCTATTTCTTAATTAGTAGACAGATGATAAATCAAAATGAATGAAAAACAGTGAAGGTATAGTGTAGTTGCTGAATGATAGGATAACTTCTTACATTTAGGGGCAGAAGAACCATGAAGGAGAGGGCAAAAATTCCTTAAATCTACTACTAGATACTTAACTAACTAGTCTAACTTTAGAGCACTGCTAGGCCAGAGCCAGAGGCTACTAACTTTTAATATTTTAGAGTTGAAAAGAATCTCAAAGGTCATTTAGTTCATTATGTGATAAACTTGCCATTATGTGATTCCTCTAGCAATATGTTTTCTATTGCTTTCACAGTCTCTCCTTGAACTCTCTACCTCCCACTGCAGCTCATTCTAATTATTGGAAAGTTTTAGTTTAATTGCATATAAACCTGTCTCCATGTAATTTCCACCCACTATTCCTGTGCAGCCAAACTGAGTGAGATAAATCTGTCCTCCCTGTGAAGTTGTATTGAAGTTGGCTATTTCAGGCCAAGTGTTATCAAGATGACTTTGGACTTACGGTTAGTGTGACTTGAGGCTAACTGGCCACATCCAGGATTCCTCGCCTCATTTTCCCCTGTGGCTTTGGGCTAAGTATGCATAGTTGAGATCATTTCTCTCTAAATAAAGACTTCTCTGAGGCATAGGATGCATTTATTATTATTGCCTACAAAATAGCTATTCAAGTTCTTTATATTTATAAAGAACTTGCGCTTTATATATACTAACTTTAACCCACACACTGTCCTTCTATGGTATTAATTTGAATCATACAAAATTGTGATTTCTACAGGTTAAAAATGGTTGAATATAAGCAATTTCAAGTGGTTCAATTATTACTAATCTGATTTTATAGATAAGAAAAACAGGGGCTTGGAAATGTTACATACCTTGTTCAGGTTGGAAAACCCAGCAAGAAAGGGCTGAGGTCTGCACCTGCTTTCCTCTAGCTCGAAAGCTGGTTCATTAACTGCAAGTGCTGCTTCCATACATGTCACCTTGCACTTGCAGATGTAAGAATTCAAGTTAACAGCATTGGTCAGTCTTTTGTGATGTAGCACAGCAGAGTGGAAAGGAAACAGAAGTCTGAGGTATTTGTATATTTGATATGTAAGTCTTTATTCCACCCTTACTATTTCTGTGACCTCAAGAAAGTTATCTAACTTCACTGAAACTCAATTAGCTCATTTCTAAAACTGGGTAATTAATATTGAACTCTCAGTACTCTTGTGTGAGGACTGACATTCTGTCCAATGCTTTCCTCTTACCTGGCTGATGTATGGGATGATAGCCCCAGCCTATTCCCTCTCTGCTTCCTCTGCGTACAGTGTTGGTCTACTTTTCCCCAAAAGGCTGGTAGTAAATATTGTAGACTTTGTGAACCAAGAGGAAATGTCTTTAACTCTTCAAGAACCTGTTCTCACTGAAAGGTTAATAGTGACTTTTAAGTTTACTTTGAAAATGTAAAAAACAGTCTTAGCTCATAGGTTATGGTGGGCCAGTGAGCCAGTGGCCTGGAGATTTCTAGCTCCTGTGCTAGCTGACTTACTTTGTAGCTTCTTCTCTCTTCTCTCTTCTCCAGTAGCTTCTCACTGTGCTCCCTCTCAAGCATAATATTGCTGCTTCTGTCATTGAGAAAATGGAAGCATTCAGAAAAGATCTAGCCCCAACTCCCCCTGCTTCACCTCTCTTCATTGGGCCTGCGTGCTCTTCCTTGTCTCTGTTTACAGCTGAGGAGCATCCTGGCCTCCTCAAACCAGCCTGTTTGTGCACCTCGTCCCATCACTTCCCACTTCCTCAGGAACGTTGCTCTAATACCTCTCCCCAATATCCTTTAAAGCACTAACATTTTTTCCTCCACTGGATCATTCCCATCAGTGTGCAGACATGCTGTGATTCTTCCCATCCTAAAAAACATACAGAGAAAGACTCTACCTTGACCCCACTTTCTTCTCTACTTACCACTTCTTTCCCATTTTTCTAAGCAAAACTCCGTGAGTGAACTAACTATGTAGGCTAACTCCAGTTTCTCTGTTCTTCACCATCACCCCACCAAGGTCAGGAATGACCTCCAGGTTATACTCTAATGCATAGTTCTGTTCTCATCTAATCCAATTTTTCAGCAGCATTTGCCACAAGTTTCTTTCTTTCTCCTGAAACACTTCCTTCACTTGCTTTCTGGAGGACAAGGCCCTCGCTGATCCTTCTCAGATTCTTCCCTGCTCCTTTTCATCTCTGCTGCCTCTTAATACTGAAGAGTCCCAGGAATTAGTCCTTGGAATTCTTCTATTTTCTATCTATATTTACTCTTATAATATAGAATCTTGTGACTTGATTTATATGGTAATCACTTTCATATGTAAATCTCAAGCCTGGCTCATTTCCTGAACTCTAGATTTTTATATCAGACTGTCCACCTAACCTATCTCCTTTGATGTCTGAAAGGCTGATATTTCTCCATCAATAAAGTTGGCTTCTCTCATTGTCTTTCTCATTTATGCAAATTGTAACTCCATTGTTCTAGTCATTCAGGATAAAAACCCTGGTTTCATCCTCTTTAAACATTTTTTTAAATCAACTTTTTGAGAAATAATTTATAGTCAGCAGACTCTATTCATTTGAAGTGTATGATTCAAAGAGTTTTGACTGATATTTATGATCATGAAACCATTGACACAATCAATATATAGAACATTTTTATCTCCCTTAGTTAATCTCTCTTCCTTTTATTTCTGTCCCCTGGAGACGACTGGTCTGCTTTTTGTCTCTATAGGATTAGTTTATACTTTCTAGAATTCTGTATAGGTGGAATTATATATGGTGTCTGCATCTTTCACTTATAATGCATATTTTGAGATTAATTCATGTCGTGTGTGGTAGTACTTCACCATGTTGTGATTAAAATCCCATTATATAGATATATCACAATGTGTTTATGCCTTTTCCAGGTGGTGGACATTTGGGTTTCTTCTAGTTTTTGACTCTTATGAATAAAGCTACTATAAATATTCAGTAGGTATTTGTGCAGACGTTTGATTTCAGTTTTCTTAAGTAGATCACTTAGAAGTAGAATGTCCAAGTAGTATGGGAAGTATATTGGATAACATTTTATAAAACTGTCAAAAATAGTTTTCCAAGGTAATTGTGTCATTTTATGGTTCTTCAGTTCCAGTTCTTCCACATCTTTGGCTACAACCTCAACTGCTTTCTTACTCTCATGTTCGAAATCCCATCCATCAGCAAACTCTGTTGCCTAAAACTTCAAAATGTACAGAGGGTCCTATTCATTCTCATCCTACTATTGCTCCTATTTTGGTCTAAGGCACACTCATGTCTCATTGGGTTTCTGCAATAGCTTCCTGTTTGCACTCTTCTGCCCCTTCATTGTATTCAAAACACAGTAGCTGAAATAAACCTGTTAAAATACAAGCAGTTTTTCATGCAATTGTTTAAATCCCTCAGTGGCTTCCCTTCTCAGAGCAGATGCTAAGGTGATTGTAGTGGTTGGTACATCTGGCCCTCCCTGATCTGGCCATCCCCAACCCCCTTACTTTTCTACCCTCCTACTGCTCTTTCCCTCCTTTCCTTCTCTCTGTGTTATTCCTTAAACACACCAAGTGCACTCTCCTCTCAGGGCCTTTGCCCAGGCTGTTCTCCAGCCCTTTTCTTTCTCAGACACACACATAACTTGTGTCCTTACTTTCTTCAGATCATTCCAGTGATCCTTTCTCTGTGAAGCTTTCCTCAATTCTCCCATTCAAAATTGCATTCCTTCCCTTTCTTATTTCATTCATCTACCATGTTTTTTGTTTGTTTGTTTGTTTGTTTGTTTTGCTATCACACTTATTTCCATTTGGTAATCAATATATTTTTGTTGACACTCAGCTATGTGCCAATAACCATCCCAGGCATTTGGGATGCAACATTGGATGAAGCAGTCAAAAATCTCCATCATTACAGAGATTACACATATTTTACTAATTTATGTTGCTTTTCAATCATTCCATATTCACTAGAATAAAATCTCTGTGATAACAGGGATTTTGTGTTTTCTTCAATGCTCTATTGCTAGTACCCATAAGAATGCTGGTAAATTATACCATTTTAACAGGTACCAGTTGTTTTTTTATTTTATTTTTTCACATAAAAGGGCAATCCCTGGTTCAAGCTTTACTCACATGGAATAGAGTCCTGCAGTGTGCTACTTTGGATTTTAAAGGTGTCTGCAGCCTGTGAAAAGTGAAGACACAGTTGAATTGCTAATTAAAAAATTGGAACCGGTTGAATTCTATGATCCTCTGAGAATAAAATTTAGACTGTAAAGTAGTATTAATTTAACTTTCCAGAGTATTTATCAGGAAAGCTACTGTTATCTGCAGACAGCCTCTTTCAAGACCTTTGGGTCAATGAACTGCTGCCTGAGCTTTGAAAAATGAGAACAGCTATTCCACTGACTATGCCCTTGTTATGGGTTGATGTAAATTCCCACCAAAAATAAAATCCCAATACTAGTACCTTAGAATGTGACTTGGTTTGAAATAGAGTCATTGTAAATGTAATTCCTTAAGATTTGATCACACTTCCATATGGTGGGTCCTTGATTCAGTATGGTTAATGTCCTTATCAAAGGAGATCCATATGAAGTCAGAGACACAGGGAAAAATGCCTGACGATACTAAATGATGAAAGATTAGAGTGATGCACCTATAAGGCAAGGAAAACCAAAGATCTCCGGCAGACCACCAGAAGCCAGAGAAAGGTGAGAAAGGATTTCTCTCCAGGTTTCAGAGGGAGTATAGGCCTGCTAACACTTTGATTTTGGACTTCTGGCATCCAGAACTAAGAGACAACAGTGTTTGTTGTCTTGAGTGGCCCAGTTTGTGATACTTTGCTATGGCAGGCTTAGGGAACTGAAAGAGACCTTGTCCAGTTTTGTATCAAACAACTAAAATTATATTGTTGAGATGGGAATATAGATAAAAGAAGAGGCAAGTTGGAAATTTCAGGGACTTCTAGAACTCAGGAAGTTTAAAATGTGGGCTTCAAATTTTCCTAGAGGATAGACCAAAAACAAGCAAGCAAACAAATAAACAAACAGCATAGAGGAATAGGGAAACTAAAAAATGTTTACACCTCTATGAAAGCTGATATATGACAGAAATGACATTATTATAAAATGAGAAAATGGTAGACTAGTTACTATATAGGAGTAGAAAATTTGGTTCTCCATATGCAAAAATAAAATTGCCCTACTTCAAATCATTGTCATCATCATCGTCGTTGTCATCGTTGTTGTCATCGTCTTCATCTCCATTTAAGAAGTTTCTACATATCCTAATACTAATTTCACAGTTATCTATCAGTAGACACTTATTTTATACCCATTTTACAGATTAAGAAACTGAGACACAGGGGTTAAGTGACTGGCTAAAAAGTGCTAGAGACAAGAGGTGAACTTAAGTAGTCTGGCTCTAGATTCTACGTTCTTAGTTACTACACCATACTACTTCACACTTTATAAAGAAATAAATTCAAAGAACGTTAAAAATTTGACCATGAAAATCAAAACTTTAGAAATTTAGAAGAAAACCAAGGAGACTATCTTCAAGACTTTAGGACAGAAAAAAATAAAAATTACAAAAAAAATATTTTTATGGCATATACTACATTAAAAATATTGCTCATCAAAAAACAATAAGAGTGAAAAAGAGATATTTGCAGCATGTATAAACAATAGAGGATTAACATGTAGTGTGTATAAGACATGCTATACACCAATAAGAACAGGACAAATAACACAGTCAAAAAGTGGACAAAAAAACCCCCATGAAACCTCACAGTAGAGGAAAAGTAAATGACTGATAATCATTTGAAAAGATAATTATAATTTCACATTTATTTTATTGGCAAAAATTTAAAAACCTGATGATACTAAATGTTGATAAGGAAATAAGGCACTAGCAATTTCTATACACAGCGAGGGAAATATAAATTGGAATAGCTACTTTGTAGATCAATTTTATAATATTTGGTAAAGTCAGATTTATTTGCTCTGTAACTCATTTATTCACAAGAATATATTCTGGTACAGCTTGCTTATGTAATCAAGGAGACATGTTCACAGTAAAATGACTTGTAATAGCAAATACTTAAGAACAACCTCAGTGTCTATCCACAGAAAAGTGGATTAACTCATTGTAGTTCAGTCATATACTGGAATACTATAAAGCACTGAAAATTAAATAAACTAGAGCCATATATATTAATTAAAGAACCTAATAAAGATAATATTTCTGGAGCAAAGAAAGTTACAGAAGAATATATAAAAGTTAGAAACCTGTCTCAGCCAAGAAAAAGCTGAAGGAATTCATCAACACCAAACCAGTATTATAATAAATGTTAAAGAAGTTTCTTTAAGAAGAAAAAATATATATCTAAGAAAATATTGCAAAGAAAAAAATCTCACTGAAAAAGGCAAACATAATAAAAGCAGCGGATTAACCTACCCTAAAGCTAGTACAGAGATGAAAAGGCAACAGTAAATTAAGGGATACATATAAACACACACACACACACACGATGTAAAAAACAATTAAAAAAGCACAAACATGGAGGGAGTGAATAAAAATGGTAGTGATTTTAGAATGTGTTCGAACTTAAGTGACCATCTTAAATCAGACTACTATAATCATAGCTTGGTATATATGAAGCACATGGTAACTGCAAAGCAAAAATATGCAAGAGATATACAAGAAATAAAGAGAAAGGAATCTAAACATTGCAAAAAGTCATTATCATACAAGAGGAACGAGCAAGAGAATAAGAAAGGAATAGCGGAGGGCTACAAAAACAATCAGAAAACAATCAAAAGGCAATAACGACCTGCCTATCAATAATTACTTTAAATGTAAAAGGATTAAATGCTCCAATCAAAATATAATTGTATAAAGATGTGGTACATATATACAATAGAATATTACTTGGTCATAAAAAAATAAAATCTCACCATCTGCCACAATATGGATGGACGTAGAGAGTATCACGTCAAGTGAAATAAGTCAGAGAGGCCAATACCATGTGATTTTACGTATAAGTGGAATCTAAAAATAAGATAAATGAACAAAGCAGAAACAAACTCACAGATAGAACTGATGGTTGCTAGATGGGAGAAGTAGTTTGGGGGATGGGTGAAAAAAGTGAAGTGATTAAGAAATACAAATTGGCAGTTACAAAATATTCAGAGAGATGTACAGTGTAGGAAACACAGTCGATAATATTGTAATGCTTCTTTGTTTACACATGGTGTCTGGACGGTGCAAGACTTATTGGGGGGTCATTTCATAAGTTATGTAAATGTCTAACTACTACACTGTACACCTAAAACTAATATAATATTTAGTGTCAGATGTAATTGAAAAGAAGTTTAAAAACCCATAAACAAGATGATATAAAGGGTTAAAAAACAAAAGAATATATAAATGTTAAAATAAAAGAAATATAAAGGTTAAAAATAAAAGATTACATAAGGTTCAACAATAAAAGATTATATAAGGGTTAAAAACATAACAAAATTATGAGTTACATATATGTAGAATAAAAGTATAGAGAAAAGACTGAAGAATTCATGAAATGATTACCTTTGGGAGCGAAGGATAAGATATAATTTGGAATGGATAAACATTGGTTATCAAATATAATTGAGTTAATATTATTTTATTTCTTAAACTAGGTGGTGGGTACATAGGCACTTGGACTAGTTTTTATTTCTTTTTCTATGTCGTAAATATTGTAAAATAATTTTTTAAAAAAGAATGAGAATGTCCGGTAGCTATTAAGACTTGTAAGAAGCAAGCAAGTCTTCTAAATGTCAAATGTTGCTGGGGCTTCAAAGATCAGAAGAGGCTTCCTCTGAGTACCTCTCACTCCTCTTCTCCTATTCCAGAATGATGGTGGGGAAAAAACCGAATACTGTTAAGAATTTTTTTTTCTTCTTTCTAAGATTCAGGATTGTCATGTTTTTATTCTAGGATTCCCTTCCTCCTGGTTTGGATAGGGCACTGTTTGGGCAAGACAAGTTTCTTTTCAGAGTGAGTATTTCTTTTTGCAGAGTTGCTTGGTTTCTAGTCTTTTGTGTTTGAAAGCTATTTTTGATTTAATGTTTTCTAGTGTGCCTTTTATTTACATGCTCTTAGTGAGAAAATTCTCTCACAAATAAAGTGTGACTGACGTACAGCTAAAGATTGCCCTCCACACAAACGAAGAGCTTTTCAGACAAGCAATAAATAAAAATCAAAGAGCTTGGTGTCTGGTGCCTCTGGAGTGGCTCATGGCATATCTCTGGGAATCTATTTGGTCTCAACCAAAAACAACAGCTGAAAAGAGGGAGGTGTTTTACATCCAAGTTAGTAAACAATCTTGGTGTGGCTTATGCTCTTCAGTACATCACTGTCCACAGACAATATTTTGGTTGCGGATGTTGTCACTTAATTCTTGGACGTAGTGAACTTTGCCTAATGTTTCAATGTAGTGGATAGAATAAATCTGAGTGCAGGATATAACTTTTTTTAATGTTATTTGAATAATGCTCTGCTCTTAACAGTATCCTGGGTATCAGCCTCACTATTTGTGATGAAGGACTGAGGGGGAGAAATGTAAAGCAACCGATGCTTCTTTGTTTACATGAATTTAAATGGATCCAACTAGAAAACTCTTTCAAAACTCATAATATGCTTTCTCTGCCCTGAAATCTCTATTTTATAATAATCATTATTTTGTTCACAGTGGCCGGAATTTAGTATTTTTCATTGTTGTGGGAATTTTTGTTTGGTTTTGTCAATTGGTCATTCAAATTTAGTTCTGTTACTGAAATTGAATTTGGAAGCTGGATAATTGAAAGATTTTAATAACATTATTAAAATATGTGGCTTTCTGAAGTAGTAATCGGAGGGAAGTATGACCTAGATATGGTAGGATTTGGGTATGGGGAAAAAAGGTGCAATATCAGTACTGTTCGTATTCTCAGTGATATTCCTCTATAAAAGTTGTATTTAGGGTGGGGCATGGATGGAGAGAATTGCCTCCAGAGTCCTGTGTAATGTGCATAAAAAATGCATCAGGCACCATTTAAAGCATGTATCTGGTTATTAAAATCCTATGATGCCGGAATGATGACTGTATCCGCTGGTTATCAGTCTTCTAAGGACATCTAAACATTTTATCAGACCTATGACTGAATTCTTCAGTAAACAATTTGCACCTTGCAGTTATTTAAAGAGAGGAGTTTTCCTGTAGTATTATTTCATTGTTAAAAGCATGTTTATCTTTCTGGATCACCTGCATTTGCTTGCTTAGCAAAGAAAGGGTGAAAAAGGCCTCGTTGGATGCAGTCTGTAAAAATAGACATGTCAGTTTTGTTCATGCTCTATATTAATATGTAAAACAATGCCTGCCACATAATAGATGCTCATCAACCATTGGAGGAAAGAAAGAATTAACAAATGAATAGAGGACAGATTGAACATAAAATGTTAGCTATTGTGTTCTTCATATTCATTCTTGTAAAACTTCAGAACACCATTTTTCTACAACTAGGACTACGGGGAGCTAGGAAGAGCAGTGAGAGGTGCCTAGAAACTAGAAAAGAAGGAAGCAGCTGGAAAGCAGAGGCAGGTCAAAGGTCTCTAATCATCTCCTATTTTATATACACAAGATTAAAGATTCCCTCTGAGTTTTGATTAAGGATGCACAGTCACAAGATTAAATATCGGCGAGTCAAATTAGAAGCGGTTTAACTCCAATCTCAGAATTCATCAAAGCACCCCTGCCACCCCCTCCCTCACATTAAGCTGTCTTTACAATGTGGGATTAGAGCAAATCATCTAAGACTTCGTGTCCCCTGGGCTCCCTGTCACCTCTTCTATGCAGCTGTCCTTATTCAGATCACAAACAATTCTCTTGTCAAGCATCAAAGCTCATTTTCCCTTGAAGTTTCTGTTTATCCCCACGACTGAATTCATTCCAGTGCCTCTACACCTATTTATTTATTTTGGCGACCTGCAGGGTCCTAGATCAGGTACAACATGTGCTCATCTTATGCGTTGTCACGAAACATATTAAAACGTAGTACACTTGTCTATTTTAGAAAACACCTCCTTAATCATTCCAGTAATTATGCAAACTCTCCTACAAGGTGGGCTGTAAACATGGCTTTTTCTTCTTGAGAAGCCTTCTGACACTCCTTGGAAGCCAAACCAGAAGGAGTGTGGGCAGGACTCACAATTAAAAACCCTGCTGAGGAGAGGTTAATACAGTCATGAGGAGTCTGAGAGATAAAACTGTCATTGCTTTATTAAAGCCTTTAATTCAGGCACAAACTTGCCTGGTAATGATAAAAAAAAAAAGTAAAAGGACCAGAGAGAAAAATGTCAATCTTAATTCTAGACTGAATTCTAGGTTCTGAGGTTCTGCAAATGTATTTTCTTGATCGGTGAACGAGATCCATTGCCCTTTAAATGTGTCATTTGTTGCAAGAAAATGTAAAAGCCTAAGGCAACACCATGCAGATGAAGCTACTGGAGGCTTAACGTCTGCCCAATAGTTTCTTAAGCACAGAGAATTCTTGGGGTTTCTATTTTACGTGGCTCCACTTCCGGAGTGAGATGATTGAGTTTCCCTTCTGTAGAAGGGAACCGTAGGTTTGAGAATTTGAGGGTCACTGCAAAAGGTTTACATTATCTTCCGGTTTTGATTCATTTAGTGCCAAAAAAGACTAAGAGAGATAGACTTTAGATTTCTACGTAAGGTCCAAATATAAGAAAGAGAACTCATGATCAGGCCCCGATATATGTGTAACCTCGCCAAGGGGGAAATGTCAGAGAGGAAAGTAATGGAACTCAGTTTAGTGGTCACGTGGACCCTTCAAGGAACCTAGGACAAGGAAGAGCCCATGGCTTCTATCCGTGGCTGCCAACATGGGCTATGGGTAGCCGAGTGCAGGCGTGGGTGCTTTGGCTCCTCTGACCAAGGTCATGATTTCAAAATGTCTCCAGGACATGAGGGAGGATTTCTCAGGGAACTAATGGTGTAGCCTGTCCAGTCTCTGAGATTGAAATTCCCTGGGAGAAAAGAGTCATCAGACATCCAGGGATGAGGATTGGTGGGGGAGGCTTTTCCGGTCAGGTTGGAAGCTCTGTTCTTTATCCTTCAGACCGTGGTGAATGGAGAGTTATGAACAGAGAAATAATGGCATGGAAGTGGTATCTAGAGAATATGAATTTGGATACACAATAACTTGAAGAATTTCTGGGAAGGAGGCCAGTTCTGAATATGTTTTCAATAATTTATGACTGATAACATGAAATACTATTGGTTTGTTGAGTGAGGTGAACTCAACAGGGATAGAAATAAGACACAATTTTTATTTTTCTTCATCTATTATGTTTGAACACACTTTGTTCAACCCCCTTTCTTTACCTTCAGAAAGGAGCTCATAGCTTTCTTGTGTTTTTCCCTCATTAGACAACTTCTATTTTACTGTCAGGTAGTAAACAGTCCAGTCCAGTCTAAATGAGAACTTCAGTCTCATATCCAATTCCAGGCTTCTCTTCTTCCTCCTGCTCAGGTCTGATCTATCATTTAGGAAAGGGATGTGGTATTTCCTTTATTCTTTTCTCTTTCTCTTTCCCTCCTACTTCCTGTTACTGGCTCCGCCTGGGTTGGGACATAGAAAAAAAGAGGTTAGAGTAAACAGGGAAAGATACTTTTACCTAGTTCATGTTATTTGTAGGTTTCTCCTGGCTATTAATGATTTGTATATTAGGCCTCCAAGTTCCGCCTCATTTGTGGGGTGCTGTGTGGTTTGTTTTGTGTTCCACAGTGACACTGGTTTGGCCGGAGATTCACTCTATAGTTGGCTCTTTGTAACCCTCCCTCTATCATGTTCTGCCCTGCATTGTCCTGCATAGCCTGTCTCATCCCATCAAGATGGCTCAAGCCCAACTAACTTCCAGTGCTTAATGAAACCATGGGAAATGGCTCCCTGTCATTCCACATGCAGTGTTCTTCGGCTGTAGAAGGCAAGCACCAGTCTCTATGTTCATAGACACCCCCAAGCTCTAGGGCATCCATGTCACACGCTCCAGAGAACCATTTTACCATATTCTTCTGCAGAGAACCAAGCATTTCTGTCTCCAGAGGTAGGGAAGAGAAACTGTTATGAGCTGAATTAAGTTTCTCCAAAATGTGTATGTTGGGGTCCTAATCCCTAGTTTCTCAGAATGTGATTTCACTTTGACATAGAGTCTTTAATGAGGTAAATAAGGTGAAATGAGGGATTTGGGAGTGGGCTTTAACCCAATAGGACTTATAAGGTGTCCTTATAAGAAGAGGAGATTGGGATGCAGACATACACAGCAGGAAGACCATGAGAAGACACAGGGAAGAGATGGCCATCTTCACTCTGTGGACACCTCGATTGTAAGAAACCAAGAACTGCAAGAAAATACTTTTCTGTTGTTTGTTATGGCAGCCCTGGCTGTCATAGGTACCCATTTCCATTTTTTACAGGTACCCTTACTTCTACAAATTGAGAATTTCAGCAGTTCCTTGGTGATCTCGTTAGGATGCCTCCTGTCCTAAACTTTGCAGTTTCGCTTGAGGATCTGAGACCACAGGAGACATTCTATTCAGGCTTCTTTTAGAGGCCTGGGTGAAGATAGTAGAGAAGATGCTGTGATGCACTGTGCCTTATGCCTTCAGCCCACCTGATTGCAGAATAGCTGCCCCGTGCACCACTGCCAGAGTCTTTCATCAGCTTGTGCCCGGGCATCTCCCTGAGTTACCTTCTCCAAATCTGCAGAAGACTGCTTAAACTTGGCCAGGTGTGATTATAATTTCAGGGGAGTTGCAGCTTCAGAGGTGATCTTCAGCAAAGATGGATAATGTCTCAGTGTCCCATCACATAGTGTGACAACTCTGAGGAGCATTCTGCACAATTGCCCGGAACATCCCCAGTGAGACTGAGCCACAGCTGCCCACAGTGTTATCTAGTTGATTAACATATCATTGACTTTTCTCCCTCCCTGTTTTACTTTTCCTACTCTATGACTTCTGTTTTGAGGGCTTAACTCCTGAATAATTAAATGTACCAAATCTTTGTCTCAGGGTTTATTTCTGGGGGAGCCCAACCTAAGACAAGTTGTGCTTTGGCTGGGTAACTTTTCATTGTGAGCTTGAAACAGTGTCTACTTCTGAGTTTTTTCTGGGTCTCTGTAGATTATCGCTTATTGATTTTCCCTTTATTTCATTGAAAAACGTTTCTGTATATGACAAAAAGCTAAGATCCTGCCACTATGCTCAGACTTTGCAGACTGAGAAATCTATTGTCCTTGATATCAATGCAAGATTACTAGAGATTCTTCCATAAGTCTTGAAAGGTTAGGAAGAAGGAAAGATGATGGGGACCATGGGGTATTTTGAGCAGTGGGATTATAGATAATTCAATATAGCCATCTCCATTTCAGTTCTGACACGACAAACATCCTTTCAGTTCCACTCTTCATGCTATTTTCACCATATTCTAAATTGACAGCTCCTCTAATGAGCTATTTGCATTATAGCTAGGATCTCCGAGGCAACATCCTAATGGTCACTGCATTGGATAGATTATTATGACTACTTTGCTTTGCAAACTAGAGTGTTTCATCTGCATGAGAGCTGTCTCAGAGAATGGACAAAGCCATTGCCTAGTATATGGAGGCTGATGCATGGTTAAGAGTAAAGCTTTCATATTCTGACCCTGTTACAAGCTTTTGGGTAGTAGGATGGTTACTTAACTTCTGTAAAATGGAACAAAATATTTGTACCTACTGATCGAAACTGTTAGGTGGATCAATTGAGGCAATGCATTTAAAGTTCTTAGCAGAGTGTTTGACATGTAAACAAAAGCCCAAGAAATATTAATAGTAATGAAGATGATGATGATGCCAAGAAATTAGACTTTTTCCATGTGGTCTCATAAGGTGGAGTCTGAACTAATGTTTGGGGTGAGTAGAACCTTCTGAGGATAGAAGATTTCTTGTGCAGTGAAACCCAGCAGAGACTGGGTGATCACTTATCTCTCTTAGCCCAGGATATTAGAAGGGATTCAAGAAAGGAGAGGGAAGAGAGAACACTTAACATGACCGTCAACCCCAGGGTCCATTATTTGACTCCAGAGAGGGAGGGAGGCGTCAGATAAGGGTGTGGAGTTTTGAAAAATCCACAACACTAAGTTGAGTTCTGAAGGCAAAGGTGCAGCAGTGGCCTGAACAGCACCAAGAAGATGGGCATCTCTGTGCTGGGTTGTTTCAGGCTGACCAGAAGTGGTCTAAACCTGAATTCGACAGGTTCCCTGTTTAGGGCCTGAGCTTGATCATTGTTCAACCATGAGTATCCCAGGAGCAAGACTCTAGGTTGTACTCATCTGTCCTTTATCTCTATACCATGTCGCCTGTACCTATATGTGTATTTGTTTTAATCTTTCAACTTTGATAGTCACATTTATGTCTGATTCAATTTCTAATACAACAGCAGGCAGATTTTCTTTTGAATGCCAGTTAGTTTTAAGGGAATTTTTAAAATTTGTATTTATGTGTACATTTTTCTCTTTCATATTCCTGTTATTCAAGTAAAAAAAAAAAACGAGGAAACTAACATTTATTTGAATTTCAACTCTGTGCTATATTCCTTTTGATTGTGAGCCTATCTTGAAATTCCAATTAGGCTGGCATTTATTTCATAACTTAAAATAATTTAGGATTCTTTTAGTTAAAAATGTGAAATCAATGCCTTTTTGATGAATAGAAGTTTTACATATGAATAATAAATAGGCTCTTCTTTGTTTTCATGAATGGTAGGGAAACCATAAACCCCAGTTATCTCTTGTGATTGAACTTATGCTAGCTATGTATGGAGTCTACTTTAGAAATACTTATAAACATAAGTTTATAAATGTAGATTATCCAAAGAGAAAAACATTAAGTATTAAATATAGAATATAAATAATTTGTCCTAGATGAGCACAAAGAAGCTCACGAGGGATGCATGAAATGGAAAACAGCATCATCGCAATAACCAAATATGAGATATTTCAAAAAAGGCCTTAACATTTATGTTTATCTCAGGTTAGTACCACATGGTCAGTCTTCCTGTAGTGGCCATGATTGATGATTTCTATTAAGCATAGTCAGTGGCACATCCTTTCTGACTGTTGTCTGCTTGAGGTAGGGAAAAACACCACAGTCAAATGATCATCATTGCTTTAGTAATTATAAAATTAGGATATCTGGCTAACGTGTTATTGGCATGGTATTTGGTTATCTTATTCATTTTGTGTCTGTATTAGCTTAAAAAATATATGTCACACAAATAGAGCCCTTACGAGATTCTGCTTGATTTTTATTTGGGGCAACTAGTAGATCCCCTTGGGGGAATACTTTTATTTCTGCAACTTTCTTCTAGGAGCAAGTTCTAGCCCATTAATTTTAGCAGAGCATATATAACCATTTTAAAAGGATTGTCCATCTGGTGAAGCACAAGGAAATAGAATTTTGGAGACTGATTATAAAATTAATATGTGTTCAATTTAGAAACTATATAAAGTACAAAAAGAAACACAAAATTTAAATTCTGCTATCCAGGCACAATTACTATTACACCCATAGAGGTGTTGTACTTTTCAGCCACTTTTTAGAAGGAATATTTAAGTATGCATGTTTTTTTCTGCATATAAAACATCCTGCTTTAAGCAAGCATTGTCTTATTAAATGTATTTTTAAAAATTTTTATTTGAAATAATTATTTATTCACAGAGGCAAAGAGAAGTCCCATGCATCCTTCACACAGTTTCTGCCAATAGTTACACCTTACATAACTATAGTACAGTATCTAAACCAGAAGATTGACATTGGTACAATGTGTACATGTCATTTTATCACACTTATAGATTTGTGTAAGCACCAATACAATCAAGATACAAAATTGTTCACCACCATAAAGATCTCACTCATGCTATCCTTTTAGTCACATCTGTTACTCTGTCCCCTGCCACCACTCACCCCTGCTAAGTACTAATTTGTTCTTCATCTCTATAATATTGTCATTTTGAGAATGTTATATAAATGCAGTCATCCAGCATATGACCTTTCGAGGTTGGCATTTTTTCCCACTCAGCAGAATGCCCTTGAGATCTATGCAAGTTGTTGTATGTATCAATAGTTCAATCCTTTTTAATGTTGAGTAGTATTTGTGCTATGGAAGTATTACGATTTAACCATTCACCTATTGAAGAATTATCTGAGTAGTTTCCAGTTGTTTGCTATTACAAATAAAGCAGCTATCAATGCATATAGGGTTTTCTGTGGTCCTAAGTTATCATTTCTTTGGAGAAAATTCCAGGAGTGTGACCATTGGGTTATATGGTAAATATATGTTTGTTTTAAAAGAAACCACTGAGTTCTATTTAGGAAACTGACAAGTTTAAGGAACTGCCCAGTCATGGTGTAAGAGTGGCTGTAGCATTTTGCATTCCCACCAGAAATGTATGGGAGTTTTTCCATATCCTCATCAGTATTTGGGATTGTCACTATTTTTTGTTAGCTTTTCTGATAGAGGTGTAGTGATATCTAATTATGGTCTTATAAATATTTTTTAGATGTATGATGTTATGTATATATACTTCTTTTTATTTCATTTTCTTTTTCAATTAAAGTTGGCATTCAAAATTATTTTATATTAGTTTCAGGTGTACAACATAGTGATTAGAGATTTACCAAGTGATCCCCCTGATTAGTTTAGCACTCACCTGGCAATGTAAGTAGTTATTACATTATTGGCTATATTCTTTATGCTATGTTTTATATCCCCATGATGATTTTGTAAGTGCCAATTTATATTTCTTAATCCCTTCACCTTGTCCCCCCCACATTCATAGATGATCATTCTCTGCATCTATGAGTCTGTTTCTGTTTTGTTTGCTTATTTATTTTGTTCTTTAGATTCCACATATAAGTGAGATCATATAGTATTTATCTTATTCTTTCTATCTTATTTCACTTAGAATAATTTCTTCCAAGTCCATCCTTGTTGCAAATAGTAAAATGTCATTCTCTTTTATGACTGAGCACTATTTCATTGTATATATGTGCCATATCTTTGTTATCCAGTTGTCTTATAATGGTGCTTAGGGTGTCCATAATTTGTAAATAATTGCTATTGTAAATAATGCTGCAATGAACATAGAAGAGCACATATCTTTTTGAATTTGTGTTTTGAATTTTTTCAGTTAAATACCCAGAAGTAGAATTGCTGGGTCATAGGTAGTTCTATTTTTAATATTTTGAGGAACATCTGTTTTCCATAGTAGCTGCACCAATTTTTAATCCCACCAACAGGATGAGGGTGCATGAGGATGCATGAGGATGCATGAGGGTGCATGAGGGTGCATGAGGGTGCCTGAGGGTTCCCTTTGGTCCACATCTTCACCAACACTTGTTGTTTGTTGATTTATTGATTGCCATTCTGACATGTGTGAGGTAATCCCATTGTGATTTTAATTTGCATTTCTCTGATGATTAGTGATGTTGAGCATCTTTTCATATATCTATTGGCCATCTGTGTATCCTCTTTTTTTCCCCCAGTTGTAGATTTTAAAAAATATTTTATTTTATTGTTATGTCCTCTTTAAAAAAATGTCTGTTTAGATCCTCTGCACATTTTAAAATTGGTTTGTTAGTTTTTTTGGTGGAAATTTGCATGAGTTTTTGAATAAATTTTAGATATTAATTCTGTATCAAATGTATCATTGGCAAATATTTTTTCTATTCAGTAGGTTGTCTTTCTGTTTTAGTGATGGTTTCCTTGGCTGTGCAAAAATGTAGTTCCACTTGTTTATTATTCCTTTTGTTTCCCTTGCCCGAGGCGACATATCAAAAAAAAAAATATGACTAAGAGCAATATCAGAGAGTATCTTATCTATATTTTCTTCCAGGAGTTTTATGGTTTCTGGTCTTTTATTTATTTATTTAATAATTTATTTATTTTATTTTTTATTTTTATGGTGACATCGGTTAACAAAATCCAGTAAGTTTCAGCTGTACATTTTAACAGTAAGGCATATATATATATATATATATATATATATATATATATATATATATATATATATTTATATTATGTGTTCACCTCCTATAGTTAGATTTCTTTCTGTCACCACATATTTGCTCCATTTTACCCTATCTATTTCTGCCTCTGCTCCCCTGCTCTTACTTTTAAGTCTTTAATTCATTTTGAATTTATTTTTGTATGTAGTGTAGGAAGGTGGTCTAGTTGTACCTGTTCAGTTTTTGCATGTATCTGTGCAGTTTTTCCAACACCTTTAATTGAATAGACTGTCTTTACCCTATCATATATTCTTTCCTCCTTTGGCATAGATTGATTGACCATATAGGTATGGGTTTATTTTTATGCTCTTGTACTGTTTCTTTGTTCTATATGTTTGTTTTTATGCAAATACCATGTTGTTTTGATTACTATAGCCTTTCATATAGTTTGATATCAGGTAGCGTGATACATCCAATTTTGTTCTTTCTCAAGATTGCTGTGGTTATTGCTTTGGCTATACATTTTAGGATTATTTTAGTTCTGTGAAAGGTACCATTGATATTTTGATAGAAATCACATTGAATCTACAGATTGCTTTGGGTAGTATGGATATTTTAGCAATGTTATTTCTTTCTGTCCCTGAGCACGGTATATGCTTTCATTTATTTGTATCTTCTTCAGTTTCTTTCTTCAGTGTCATAATTTTCCAAGTCCAATTTTTTTACCTTGTTGGTTAAATTTCTTCCTACATATTTTATTCTTTTTGATGCAATCTTAAGTGGGATTGTTATCTTAATTTCTCATTCTGATAATTTGTTATTGGTGTATAGAAATGCAACCAATTTCTAAATATTAATATTGTATTGTGCTATTTTACTGAATTTATTTATCAGTTCTAGTAGGTTTTTGATAGAATCTTTAGTTCTCTCTAAATAGTATTATGTCATCTGCAAATAATGACAGTTTTACTTCTTTATTTCCAATTTTATTTATTTATTTTCTTATCTGATTGCCCTGGCTAGGACTTCCAACACTATGTTGAATAAAAGTGGTAAAGATGTACATATCTGTCTTGTTTTTGATTGTAAAAAAAACACTTTTAGCTTTTTACTATTGAGTACTGTGTTAGCTATGGGTTTGTCATTATGGTCTTTATTAAGTTGAAGTATTTCTTCTATTTATACTTTGCTGAGAGTTTTTATCATAAACGAATGCTGGATTTTGTCAAACTCTTTTTTTCTGTATCTATTGATATGATTATATAATTTTTATACTTCACTTTGTTTGTGTGATGCATCATGTTAATTGATTCGTGAGTATTGAACCAAATTTGCATCCTAGGAATAAATCCCACTTGATCATGGTGTGTTATATTTTTAATGTATTGCTGCATTTAGTTTGCTAATATTTTGTAGAGGATTTTTGCATCTATGTTCATCAGGAATATCAGTGTGCACTTGTGCATGTGCACACACAGACATATAGTAATATCTTTGGTTTTGGAATCAGGGTAATATTGGCCTTGTAAAATAAGCTTGGATGCCTTCCCTCCTCTTGAATTTTCTGGAATAGTTTGAGAAGGATAAGTGTTAACTCTTCTTTGTGTATTTGGTAAAGTTCACCTGTGAAGCCATCTGGTCTAGGACATTTGTTTGTTGGGAGTTTTTTTGATTACTGATTTGATTTTATTTTTAGTATTTGATCTGTTTAGATTTTCTGTATCTTCTTGATTCTGTCTTAGAAGATTGCATTTTTGTAGGAGTTTATTCATTTCTTCCAGATTATTTAATTTGTTGGCATATAATTGTAGTATTTTCTTATAATACTTTGTATTTCTATGATGTCAGTTGTTACTTCTTCACTTTTATTTATTACTTTATTTATTTGAGTCCTCTCTCTTCTTTTTCTTGATGAGTATGATTAAATTTTGTTTATCTTTTCAAAAAACCAGCTTTTGGTTTTATTGATTTATTTTTTTTGACTTCTATTTATTTTCACTCTGATCTTTATTATTTCCTTTCTTCTACTCAATTTGGGCTTTGTTTACTCTTGTTTTTCTAGTTCCTTTAAGTGTAAGATTAGATTGTTTATCTGAGATTTTTCTTATTTCTTGAAGTATGTCTGTATTTCAATGAGTTTTCTTCTTTGGACAGGTTTCACTGTGTCCCATAGATTTTGGGTCATTGTGTTTTTGTTTTTATTTGTCTTAAGGTAACTTTTGATTCCTTCCTTGATTTCATTGTTAACCCATTTATTGTTTAGTGGTGTGTTATTTAGCTTCAATATGTTTGTGTGTTTTCAGTTTTTTCTTGCAGTCGATTTCTAGTTTCATGCCATTGTGGTCAGAAAAGATACTTGACATGATTTCAGTCTTCTTAAATTTATTGAGACTTGTTTTGTGTCCTTCCAATTGGTCTATCTTGGACAATATTTCACGTGCACTTGAAAAGAATGAACATTCTGCTACTTTGGAGTGAAATGCTCTAAAACTATCAATTAAATCCATCAAGTCTATTGTGTCACTTAAATTTCCTTGTTGATTTTCTATATGGAAGATCTTGCCATTGGTGCTAATGGGGTGTTTAAGTGTCCTACTATGATTATATTACTGTCAATCTCTCTTTTTATGTTGGTCAATATTTATTTTAGATATTTAGGTGCTCCTATGTTGGGTGCATTCTCTTGTTATATTGATCCCTTCATCATATGTAATGTCCTTCTTTGTCCCTTATAGTGAGTGGCCTTTGTTTTAAAGTCTACTTTGTTTTAAAGTCTACCCCAGCTTTTTTTTATTGTTTGTTTCTAGTCCAATAAAATATCTTTTTCCATCCCTTTACTGTCAGTTTGTGTGTGTCTTTCAATCTGAAGTAAGTTTCTTGTAGATAGCATTGTATGGGTCTTGTTTTCTTATCTATTCAGCTACTATATGTTCTTTGACTGGAACATTTAATCTATTTACATTTAAAGCAATTGTTGATAGGTATGTAATTACTGCCTCTCTTTTTGTTTCTATGTATTAGGTATATCTGCTATATATCCCCGTCTTGGGTGACTTTATGTAGTAGGTGCCCTGTAGGGTCCAGTGGTACAGTCTTCCTAATCACCTGCACTGGATAATCTAGGAGTGCTCTGTGTGTGTGTTGTGTGTAGTCTCCTATTGTAGTTGAGCCTTGATTGCTTTTGGGATGTCGGTGGTTGGATTGACTCTCAGGCTGACTGACTGTGAGAACTAGCTATGTCTACAGTACATAAGCTGATCTGTGGGGGCTGGCCCCAAGCAACAGAATTTGCCCCAGTGGGCTCTGGTGCCTACTGATATCACACTTTAGGTGTGTCCCTTTGGGGGCTAATCGGATGGTGTTCTGTTGTGGTCTGAAGCTGGCCACCAGGTATGTTGGGTCTGGGGCCTCTAAGGAGGCACTCCTGTCCGCTGCTGCCTGTGACCAGCCTGAGGTTACCTAGTAGAAGATACAGAGAGATACAACATTTAGTTGCTGCATGTACTAAACTTAGAGATGTGTGGGAAAGGAAACACAGCGAACTGAGGCTGGCTGCCACCAGTATCGAGCCTGCAGCAGCTCAGCAAAAGGCCCAGAGCACCTTCAGGACTGCTGCCACCTGCTCGATGCCCATAACACTCAGTTGATGAAAGAGCTTCAGGCGGAACACAAATTTGTTGAGGCGGCATTTCAGGGTGTCACCAGGATAGGGCAAGTGGTGTTCACCAGGTTAATGTAGATTCAGGTTTGGCATTAGCATTGAGCCTGGAGCTGTTCAGAGCACACTGAGGCCAGCTGCTGCCTACCTGGGGCTTGTAGAACCCCAAGAGTTGTCCAAGAAAGACTGCAGCCTGGCCCGAAGCTGGCTGCTGGCTGTTGAAATTGCCTTCAGGGCTGTACAAGCAGAGGTGGGCTATTTGCTGCTAAAAGAGGCTCTTGCAATTCATGAGATAAGGCTGGCTGTCCTCACAAAAGTGCCTCTGGCTGTGCAGTAGAGTTGGGTGGGGTGGGGTCCCAGGGGTCTCCCAGGTGGAGCGAGTGGAGCTCACCAGGCCAATGAAAATTCGGATTTAGCTGCATCGGGGGAGGGCTCAACACAGGCAAGATGGTGCCCATGTGGCTGCCCCTGGAGGATGGCTCAGCACAGGGACAGGGTGGCTGTCCCTCCAGTCCTTGCCCAGAAGCTGCACAACTCAGTATCTCTGTGCACTTCTCTGGCACCTCTCCATTTGCTGTGGCCCAACTGGAGCCTCAAATAAGTGCCTGCAAGTAAGTGAGTCTGTGCGCGGGCCCTTTAAGATGATGCTTGGTTTCTAGCTGCCTTCTGTCTCACCGAATCCCCGCTGTTTTGCACAAATGAACGTTGTGGGGGCTTCTCTTCCTGCCACTGGTACACTGATCTGGGGACCCCAGTGCAGGGCTGGAGCCCCTTACTTCTCAGGGGAGATTTTAGCAGCCAAGATAGCCCTCTCAGTTCTCCACCACCAGCTGTGGGTGTGGAACCAGCTCAGGGTGTCCGCCCCTCCTACCAGTCTCCATGAGGCTCCTTCTTTTTATTCTTAGTTATAAGACTTCGATTCATGTAGTCTTCTGACGATTCTCTAGGTTGATGGTCATGGGAGGGAAGCAAGCACAGTGTTTACCTACTCCACCATCTTGACCTGTTCTCTAAATATTCCTTTAAAAGGTGATTTTAAATAGCTGAGGTTATCTTTCACTAGCATTTACTTGAGACTTATATAGGTTAATTTTTTTCTACGCCACCATAACCAACAACTGTTATCACCTCTTGAATGATCTTTCCTCAACAAGTCTATTTTCACTGTACTCACTTTGCAATTAACTGGTCAGGGAAATAAGTTACAGGTTATATATTTCTTTATATGAAATAAGTCATTTGTGTTTTGCCTTTGTCTTTTCCACTCTCTGATAGGTTAGCAAAGAGGAAGAAAAGGGGAGGGAGGGAGGGAAAGAGAGAGAGAGAGAGAGAGAGAGAGAGAGAGAGAGAGAGAGAGAGAGAGAGAAAGAAACAGAGAGAAAGAAACAGAAAGAGATACAGGGAGAGAGACAGAGAGAGAGAGAGAGAGAGGAGAAAGAGAGAGAGAGAGACAGAGACAGATCAGAATGTGTCCTGACTTAGAATGAATGCATTTGATGTTGCTGCTCAGACCCAGGCTGTGAGATGGTTGTGTGGCTTTTGCCTGGTGTGTATCACCTGGAAGCATTTTAAAGACTAGTTATCATGTCAACATAACCATTCTTTATTGTCTTGTGCAATGAATTGTCATCATTCATCAGAGGGTGGCTGAGGAGTTGCCTCTGCCCTTCAGGAAGCCACAGCTCACTGTCTTACTGCCACCTGGGAAGGGCTTCAGAGAGGGGGAACATGAGGGCAGGATGCTGAGAAGGTGGGTGTCTGTAGGTGATTAATGCTGTTACCTAAAAAGAGTCTCTCTAAGGGAACAAAGTGCTGCTCCATTTGTGGAAAGACAAGATTGAAGAAGAGCCCTCCTTAATGTACCAGGCAAGAACAGGTCGATAGATGTATTTGCCAAACTCCCTTTCTAGGAAGAAATAAGTCTCCCACACCTGAGAACTAATGACATGGCAGTCAATTTAAAAATGGACATTAGACCCGAAAAAATATGGGCTGCCCATTAAACTGGAGAGATTGCAAAAGAGGGACATGTAATTAGAGCATAAGTCTGCCCACTGCAGTAGCACACAGTCTTGGGAAGACAGATTCTCCAGCCGGGAGCTGAACCCCCTGGCTGGGCTGAGAGGGTTCACCTCTTATTGCTGTCACCACAGATAATCCTCCTGGGATATGAGGTCTTAATGTATGGCTTCACCAAGGATGGATTTGAGACTTAATAACACCATAAATCCCCAGGAAACAGTCTTTCTAATTGACTACTTAGTAACAGCATTTATTGATGATAAGCTAAATGTTTAGAAATCAATTGTTAATTAGTAACACAGACAAGAAAATGATATAGACAATGCCCAGGTTGCAGGAAAAGCTACATAAAAAAGGTAAAAGCTACCAGATAAAGAAAACAACTCAAAAGCAAACAAGACCTGAATAAAAAGCAAGTTAGCTATAGAATAACTCCCTAGGCTCAAAAGTAGGAGGCTTGGAATCTAGTTCTAATGTGACAATGAGCTGTGTGAAGCTATCCAGCTGTCCTTGCCGTCTTCGTGTTTAATGCCATGTGGACAAAAGCAAATGACCTGGAGAGTCTGTTGTGGGTTCATTTCTCTTTTCAAATAGATTTTATTTTTAGCGTAGTTTTATGTTCCGCACAAAATCTAGCAGAAGGTACTGAGATTTCCCACATCTCCTATCCCCCAAATATGCACAACCTCCCAAAACAGTGGTGCATTTTTCACAATTGGTGAACTCACACTGATGCATCATTATAATGCAGAACCATAGTTTACATTAGAGTTCATTCTTGGTTTTGTACATTCTATGGGTTTTGACAAAAGTATAATGACATGTATTCACCATTATAATTTTGTACAGAGTAATGTTACTGCTCTAAAATTATTTGTGCTCTACCTTTTCATCCCTCCTCCCTCACTAACTCCTGGTAACCAAGGATTCGTTTACTGTCTTCATAGTTTTGCCTTTTCCAGAATGTCATGTATTTAGATCACATAGTATGCAGCCTTTTTGGGGTTGGCTTCTTTCACTTAGTAATGTGCATTCAATTTTGCTTCATGTATTTTCGTGGTTTGACAGCTTATTTCTGAGTTTTGTTAAAAGAATAATACATCTACTATACAACATCATATGGAATTAGTTTCATTGCCCAAAAAATTCCCTCTGCTCTGCCTACTCCTTTTTTCCTCCTTTCTCCCAACCCCTAGTAACCACTAAAGTTTTTACTTTTCATTGTTTTGACTTTTCCAGATGATCATATAGTCGAAATCATATGGTATTTGAACTTTTCAGACTGGCTTCTTTTATTTAGCAAAATGTATATAAATTCTCCCCCATGCTATTATTATTTTTCTTTTTTTGTAGCTTGACAACTCAATTTTTATGATTAATGCATCCAACCATTACTTATTAGATGCATACCTGTGTCTGATACTGGCCAAGACTAGAGACAAAAAAAAATCCCCCAAAAAACAACAACAAAAAACCCAAATCAGTAACTGTTTGCTCATATGAACCAGAGGAGAGACGGGTGATTGAACAGTGGCATTGCTGTGAGGACAGAAAGAAATGACAGTAGAAAATGAAGACAGTGAATGGATTTATGTGATGTTTGAAAGAAGCAGAACAAGAGATTCTAGTAGTGTAGAGTGGAATGTAAGCTGGACCAGGTTCTCATTTTGCAAGCCAGGAAAGGGAAAGACAATATGGGGGGAAAAAAAACCATCAATGGAGAAATTAATATGTTAAAAGAGAGTGAGAATGTAAGACAGAAGAAACTAAGAAAGAATTTAATATGGATTGTAGTGATTCTGAATAAATATCTGGTGTGAACATTTTATATCATTTCTTATGAGATAAGAGATTCTTTCCTGGTGCTCGGAACAAAATTAACTCCTTGCCTCTGAAGAACCTGAGTTTAGATACCGGTCTTTTTCCACTGAGAATCATAGCATTTTACAAATAGAAGGAAGCTTAATGGAAATTTAGCCTAACTCATTTATTTTGCAGATGAAGAAACTAATGGCTAAAAATTAAGTGATTTTCCCAGTTATTTAGGGAACAGAGCATGAGTCTGGAAAGTAGGTCTCCTAATTCTGATTCTTTATATTCTTTCTAAAGGCACAGAAAAAAAAAAAAAAAAGAACAATGAAATGGCTCAACAGCAAGTTTTAAAACATTGCTATAAAAAAAGAGTGGTAGGTGAAACTGTCTCTTACCCAAACAAGAGATGAGTCCAGAGAGTTTGACTATTCCAGTTAAGGCCGAAATAAAGAATTTATGAATGAATGAACGGGGTGATAGAACAGTTGAGGTGGGAGAGAAGAAAGGAAAGGAAACAAAGTAAGAAAGAGCAGCGGGTCAGAAAGGACATGAAGATCTAAAGGACATTCACGTTGTTTGATCCTTTACCTTAAAAGAATGTTGCCAAGTCTATGGGGTAAAAAAGAAAAAAAAAAAGCGCCGGACAACTTGAAAATTTTAGCTGGCCTGAGGGTCTCTAGAAATAACATCAATTAAAGAAGGGAAGTCAAATTCTTGCTGTTATCTTCTGAGAAAACTTCAGGTATGAGGTCATGATTCTGAGGTCAATACATTCACAGATTTTCCCAATTTGATCCTTGTTTCTCCAATTTTCCACATTTCTTTTCCATCTTGTTCTAGGATTTTGGACATAAGAGCAACTTGTATTTTACTGGGAATGTTGCTGCAACGCTTATCTGCTTTTGCTGGACTTTTCAGTATCCGGTAGGAGGGTTCTTCCAGGAGGCCGTGTGTGACTCCAAGCAAGGGCCTGGATGGGGGTGAAGTCTGCCCTTAGTTTTTACTTCTCTCCCTCTTCTTTCCCTACTTCATTCCCCTTCCCCTCTCTCACCTCTCTCCTCTCTGTCTTTTAACTGAATAATAAGATTGTCTGTATCCCTCCCTGATTGTCTCCTATGACTGAAACTCATGCTTTTGTCGATGGATGTTAAACGATTTTGCATCTTTGAATCCCTTCCCTCCAGACAGAGATTTTCATTTACTCGGGATGAGGAATGATGTGGGTGATAGTGGGACAGGGGAAAGAAACCTATTTTGCACTCACGGAACATTGGGCCTGGGACTCTCCTGTAAAGCAAGCTGAATGAGGAGGGGTGTGACAGGGTGGCCATAGGTGACTGTGAGTTAATACTTCATGGTATATCTCAGCATATATACAGTGTTCTTAATTCCTGAATAAAGGGCAAATTCAGAGCTGAATTGCACAGTATTTTCCAAATACTTCAACCATTTCAATTTTGTCCAGAGAGTGGAAGCTTATATAAATCCTGTGTCTATTGAGTTTACCCATGTTCTCAAGCCTTTTAGTTTGAATATATTAAAATAATCTTCTCTGACCTTCAGCCCCATCTTCTAAATGTGTTTACGTCTGTTAGAGTCTGGTAAATGGTGTGGCAGGAGATTGGAGGCAGAGACAGGGTATGAAGGGAAAGGAGCTGATGTGAACTCAGGGCCAGTGCTAGGAGAGCAGGAAAAAATGACAGCTGATCCCAACTTAAAGGGTCATGGACGGCTTCCTTGGGATGATATGTGAAGTGAACTATGGGTGATGACTGGGGGTAGCACAGTCTGGTGTTACATTGAGGGTGGGGAGCTATTCCTGTAGTCCATGCAGTGGATTAGAGTCATAAGGATGGTGCCCAGTGGGTTTGCTCGTGGTGGCTGATCAGCTTGCAGGCTTTCTTCTTTCTCTCTAATGAAGGCTGTCACCCTTGGATGAATGGTTCTCATGGTGGTATTTCTGCTCTGTGACACTGCCCGGCTATGGGGTTAATCCCTGACTCAAGCTGCACCTTTTTGGTCTAAACACCTGGAATTTTATAGTTTGAACTAAAACATGATAACACCAGGAAGACGAGAACTGAGTTGCTGGTGGCTGTGCTCTAGAAGGAAGTTTCACAAACCTTGGGGTGAAAGCTGTTGGAGTTCCTGTCCCCCTACATCTTAGGGGTTTGCTGCTAAACTCTTATAGTTAGCAAAGTATGCCAGTACTCTTCTAATGAATTCATTTCTGATGGTTGTTCTATAAATAATTTCTAGTCAGTTTCTTTTATACCTTAACTCTTTAACTGCCCACAAATTTGCCTTTCAAAAATCCTCTGGGTGCTACCCATACTGTGCTTCTTTCTCTTGGATTGAGGAAGTGGTTTTCATCTTTAGATCACTTCAGTTTTATTAAAATACATATTGCTGGGACCCCTTCTCCCCTGCAGGGGTTCTGATTCAGCAGGTCTGGGATGAGGCGTGAGGATCTGTATTTCTATGTCTAACAAGTTCCCAAATAATGCTTGTGTTGCTGATCACAGAACCGTACATTCAAAACCCACTGGCTTAGGAAGTAGTAACACTGGAAGAGCTCTGCAAAAGTAAAAATACATCATGAGAAGCATTACGCTTCCATGTTTGTGCTTGTGTGGCATAATCATCCAACGTCCAAACATCTAACACCTTAGCATAAGCAGGGTCATATTCGTTTCCAATTGGAAGAGAGATGGTTTAGATATAGGTGTGGTGATCCTATGCCCTGCTTATCCCAGATACACCTATTTCAAGTAATTTTTATTCTGTTCAATAATGTGGGCCATTATATGTACATATAATTAAGCAGAATATAATATTTTTATTCATAATATATTTAAACACATTCACAGAAAAAATTTTAAAATCTATTGTTAGATCACAGGTCCCTTTTTTTTTGTTCAGGAGACTCCATCACTGTGGTATACAAGTAAAGTCTGAGTAAAGAAAGAGGAAAGGAAGGGCCAGAGCAGAGGGCCATCAGAAAGACATTCCTGGGTGGGTACAGGTTTGGCAGGCTGTGAAGGTGAATTTGCTAGCATCCACCTGGAGAATTAGGACCAGTAGGAAGAGAGAGTCATGGGTAGGATGCACCCCATGGCAGAGGCCGGCCAAAGCAGTTGCCCACACTGAGGGAAGTCTCAGTCCTACTTTTTAAGGCCTTCTAAGATTTTAAGTCAGACCCACGAGATAGCCAAGATAATCTCCCTTAATTAAAATTAAAGTCAGCTGAGTAGGGACTTTAATTAAATCTGCAAAATCTTTTCACAGCAACACCTAGATTAATGTTTGAATAACTGGGAACTGTAGCTGAGTCAAGATGACCTGTCAAAAAAAAAAAAATATTGCAGAAAGAATGGGCTGACTTGAGAGGGAGACTGCCAGGAAGGGCTAAATGGTGTTTTCAAGGGTCAAGAATGCAAATCTTCCCCACTTCTCAGTTTTGGGCATGCCTTTTATTCAGGAATTGTCTTCTATAATAAAGAGAGAGAGAAGGAGGAAGGGCGGGAGGGGGAGAGAGAGAATGCAGAGAGCAAGCGTGATGGATGCTTAATAATAGTTTCTGCGAATGTGTTAAAGCTGAATGTGAGAAGAAAAAGTTGTTTTCAGGAAATAGGAGCTGGCTCACCTTTAGCAAGAAAATCAGCTGCCTCTAGCAAAGTGGAATTGCAGTATTGTTCTAGGTGACAATTTGCACCTGAATGGCAAAATTTATCAACAGCCTGGCAGGAGTGATAACTTGAAGACAAAAGCATTTCTCTCTCAGTAAATCAGTGATGCAGCCTAGTCCAGAGGTGAGGAACGTGAGCCTGGAAAAGTTGTCTGCCCTTTGGTCTGTGAGCCATTGATGGAAAATTAAATAGGCGGAACAGTTTATTTTCATTTATTTATAACATAAAAAAAGACTATGATTCTCTTTACTTCATCTGGGGAAGGATCTCTGAGCTATTAATTGAATATGTACCCTTAATTTAAAACTCTGTGATTGTCAGGGTATTAACCACTTAGCAATGTCAGGTAAACGCTTAAGAACTTGGAGCACAATTTAACTTCCATCTCAGAGTCAGAGACAAAGGTGGCAGCCAGAGTAGATAATGGTATGTTTAGTAAGAGTCACCAATGAGAGTCTACAGGACATGAGGGTTTAGCAGACAAATGCTATTATTGAAAGACAGCAGAAAATGTGACTTTCGTAAAATACACCTTTCGAGGAAAACTATCTGAAAGGGGTAGAGTCTACTTAAAAATCATGAATCATAGCACATGTGAAAAATACTCAACAGTTTTAGAATAACGGAAAGTAGCTCTGTGTTATGACCTCTTTATCTCCTCCTTGGTCCCTTACATTATGTAGCCTTCTGGTACCATTTTGATGTCCTTGGGATACTCCAAGGTCATTTTCAAGTCTTCCTTCTCAGGTTTTTGGTCTGCCATTGATCTTTTCCCTCGCAACTTCCTTCTCTTAAGACTTAACTTTCCTATGAATAATACTCTCAAGAACTTGATTTTTAATTATCTGAGTTCCAAGAGATGTTCTGATAGCAATATTGGTGCTGAGTGTGCAATTCATTCTTTGGTGGTAGATCATAGAATATAACGCCAAGTTCCTCCTGGTTTGATATAGAAATTTAACTGTTTTTCCATTCCCTTCTTTCCTGCAGAGAAAGGATGAAACGCAAATACTTGATTTCCTGGGAGAGTGGACTCATTTTTTGGCTCCTGGTGAGAGAGTTTGATGGGTCATCAAATTCCATTGAGAAAGAGAGAACAGAAAGCATTTGAGCAGAGAGACTATATACATGGGACTGTATACTTCTCTTCCCTACCCAAGTTCAGAACCAGTTGGGGATGAAGATAATGGAGTATGATGCCAAATATTATCTTTATTACTAATACAGCTGACCTTGGAGGATATGGCATATCTATAGGTCTTGATTCTGAACCCACAAAACAGACAGGCTTACTCCTCAGACCCAGGCTATGTTGAACCAGGGCAGGCCTGCCAGAGGAGGGCTGGCTGCCTCTATAAGGTCTTCAGCATGGACTCGCAGAGGAGGATACCAGCTCACCCTGGGCATCTCTCTTCAAAAGGAAGAGATGAGGAAGAAACTGCGAGGCACTAGTCAGTTCTTTTTTTCATATTCTTTAATCAAGTGAATGCTTCTCTCTCAATCCCTAGGGACAGAATAAGTGAGACAGAGGAATTATTCTCCCCATGAGAAATAACAAAGTTGAGAGATTCACCTGTGTTAGTAAAAGGAGAGAGCTATGGTTGCTGGGGTAGAGGAGCTGTGTGCCCAGCTCCTGACAGCACTCGTGGAAGATGATGAGAATTGAGAAGGAAATGGCTGTTGGTGTCTGTTTAGGGAGGCAGATCCTCAGGCACCTGACTCATCAGCCTTGCCAAAGATGAACATATACAAAAACATGGCCCAGGGGTGGTGGAATGACTGAGACTGAATTTACCATCAGACTTTCAGAATAGGGGATCAGAATTGAAATGCTCCTGATTTATAGAAAACCAAGGTGTGGGATATTATATTTCATGAACTCTAAGAGGCCATTTACTCTAAAGTGTTGACTTTCTATGTACCACCAAGAAAGATAAAAAATTGCTATTAAATTAGGATATAATGCTATCATACCTCTCGGTATTTTTATTTTATACTTATGAAAATGTCTATTTTAGATTTCTCTAGGCATAGAATTCTTTCATTTACTATTCCTATGAATAAAAAAGAAACTTAAGCAAAATCCATTTTAACCCATTCCTGGTAGTTTTCCTCATTTAAAATCTTACTCTTCTGGATCTCCTTTTTGATTCAAGGTTGACAGAGTTTGTGTTTTGCTTTTTGGTGTCTTTTTCTGTGCTTCAAGAGCATTGGTCAGACAGCATTTATAAAAAGTGTGTTCCAGCATTGTCTCTGGGACTTTCTTCCAAGCCACCTGCCACTTCTCTTAGCTTAAAAGTAGCAACTTTACCATAATTGCCACGTGATGACAATGATGGGAAAGCACCTTTGCTTATAAGAAGCATCCCAATTTCTGAGATGTTAAGATGTTAATTTAAAAATGTGTACCCTAGAATGAATGAATGAATAGTATCTTTTTGTGCACACCTAAATTTCATTCCCATTACCGTTATAATTAGGAGATAGCTTAAAGGTCTATTTTCCAATATTTTAAAAAAATGATAATAAACCAAGGCTCATAAAAATTATGTGAATTTCTCAGGATCACAGAATCTTAAGGGTTTTGTAATACTGCTTAGAGGTATAACAATTTAATCCTCAGCAACAAATAGCTTTTTGTGGGCTCCAGGCAGTGGGGCACATGATTGATGACTGTCACAGCTGGGGGCCCTTTTTGTTATTCCTTAAATCACATAAATGTGCAAGTATATGCTAGCTGTGCCTCAATAGAGTTGCTTTGCTGGTCATCACAAAGAGGCATTAGACTAATTGCAAACAAAAAATAGGAAGCATTTACTTCAACATGCAGTGCTTCTCGGTTTTGTTACTTTTTGAATTAACCAAGTTCTGGATGTTTAAATGATGTATAGGTGAATGGAATTCTACTGGACTGTGTGATCTTGGATAAGCTACTTAATTTCTCTGAATATTGGGTTACTTACTTATAAAATTAACAGGTTAAATTAGATCAGCTTTCAACACTTTAATTCTATGTTGATCTTCTAGCTCATCGTGGTTTAAAATATAAAAATCTATGAAAAATAAGATCTAAGATGGATGGTTTGTCTTTGCAGGGGAACTGCAAAACTGAAATGATTCTGACAGGGTAATAAGCAGTGAATTGATCTCTGAAAGATCAATTATGCCAATATTTATTTATGCACAAGCAAAGGACTGTTGGGTCACTCTGTACAATTATGGTTGTTATCGTCAAGTGATGTCATTGCAGAGAGAACTGCAGCTTTTGGTCTTTCTAAGAGATTTAAACCATTTTAGTGGGGCTGATAATTCCACATCAAATCATGACTAACAATGAGATAAAGTCCAGAGGCTCAAAAATTACCATAAGAGCAGAGATAGGAATTTGCAGTAAATCCACAAGATGATGAGATGCTTGATGCGAGAGTGTGTATTTTCTAAGTAAAGCTACTTTTGTGAATGATGGTGATCCTGAATTTTAGAGAAATAATGAACATATTGAAGTTTTCCTGCTGGTGAATCCATCAGAGGACTGGCTGGCCCATTTCTCAGATATTAGATCCTATTTCCTTATTTTTCAGCTGTGGCTGTTTACATTCCTCTAACCATTTTTCTCCTTAGGATCCTCCTATGCATATATCCCTTAACTTTGCCCTTTTCTGTTTTCTTTTATTGTTATTAATTTATATTGCTAAGGATTGTGGGAAATGTATCAGGATTGACAGCTGTAACAAATCTCAGAAAAAGAATCTCAAAATATATGAAGGTGATTTACTCTATAAATGTAAACAGGACTACAAGTACATTTGGCAAGCGTTTATTCCAGACTCCTTCCATGATATTCCTATTTCCTGTTAGTTTTCTTCTCTACAAGTCTCATCTATGTTGGGTTCCAGTCCAGGATGCTCATAAGCCAGACTAAGGTCCAGTAGGTCTGGTCCTATTGGTCCCTGGATTGTTCTGCTTCTTTATTTCTTAGCAATATTCCTTCATTAACCATTAGGCTATTCCTTTTTTACCCGAACTTTAGTTCAAATGGTACATCCTAAGGTGAAGTAATCTTTATAACATTATCATGTTTGGATTTATTTTTAGGTGATTGCTTCCTCTCTCATACTTGATTCTTCGGGATGCCAAGTTCTTTCTTGGTGGCTTCTAGTTCCATTCCTTGGTTAAGGTCAAAACTTTTCTACAGACCATCTTAACTTCAAATGACAGGTTCTTTCCAGTGATGTGCTGGCAAATGTTTAACAACCAGCTCTCAGAAGTAGAAGAGAAACCTGACTTGTAGCATTGCCAATTTCCATGGTATAAATACTCCCACTATGGCTAATTTCAAACCACCAACATGATGCCACTGTAACTAATTTATTGAATAGAGTAGTTGGCATGGTGCATGGCAACTTACTAACCATTGCTAGCAGGTGAAACCAGTCCTACACCTTTAGGCTTTCTATGAATTGAAGGTGTACATGTCCTCTGAGTGGTTCTGGTAAGCCATCTTCTCTTCACTTCACTTAAGGAGGTGCCTCACCATTCTCTGTGCGGGGAAGTACGACAGCAGAATGCTTTCTTCCATCTCCAGTCTCTTCAATCTCCTTGAGAGACTCCTCTTTGCACTGATTCTTCCTTTTGAGCTAATAATTCCCTTTCTAGGAATTCATCCTAAGGAACTAAACTCAAATATTGAAAATGCTTTTGTTCAGATTTTTTTTAACTTCCTTTTTCCTTTCTCTTATATACTCTGACAGGAGGTGACTGTCAAAAACTGTTAGAGCTTGTTCTAGCCACTCCTTTACAAATCTTACTTAGATGTCACCTTAATTATGAAGATGGAGGGAACAGGGAGTGTTCTACGTTTTGGGGTTCAAATGGAAATGTAGGACAGGAAGCCTGCAATTTAAATTTCTGTTATACAGCCTTTCCTGAATTCTATTAAAGACCTTATTAAGTCTGTATTCCCCAAGTTTGTCTATCTGGCTAGACTAATTCCCCCTCTGTAACTTTTGGTGTCTTTACAATTATTTTCTAGTGATAGCTCTCTGTAGCACTTCAAACATTTACCAAATATACCTATTTTCTAGTTTATCTAAAAATATGTTCTTTAAAAGTTAGAAAAAAAAGTTGGCTAATACCCTGTGGTTGCCAGAGTATATTCTTTCTTCTTATAAATTAGATCTGATACCAAGAAGAGTAAAATCAATCTTGAAATAATATGTTATTACTTTGTATGCTTTATATGTCACAATTCATAATAAATTAAAGCAGGAATATTTTTTTCAAAATTCTACCACGGCAAATTTTCATAATCTACCATGATAAGAAAAGCTGGCCAGTTAGAATCAATTGAAGTGTTCATGAAAGGCTTTGAAATTATATTTTTGATTTTAAGAATTACTTTATGGTTCCAATAAATGGCATTTTACATGTAGTATCACAAATAGGGTTCATTTTAAACATTCTTTATATATGGAATTTATGAATTATGAAAGAATCTTTTGCTTTGCACCAGGATACTTCACATCTTAATGAAGACTTAACATTGATTTTATTTGAAAAAAATTGCTTTTTAAGAACATTGAAAAATTCAGTTTCTATTAAAATGTATCCTCAGGACTATAAGTCTAGCAATCTGGAATATCTGGTTAAGACAGTGAAATATTTAACATATATAAAAAGTTGTAAATATATGGAGGGATAAAGCATATGATAAATTTAGAAACTTTGAATGCATTAGGATTATATTACATTAAAGTATTTATATTATATGTTTATAGGTTATAATATATTATTAGAAATTCTAAATAAACTCAAATGAAGAATTATTCAATTTTATAAAAAAGATAAATAATGAGTTGGAATATAAGGCAAAATAAAATATTTCATTAGCTTTTTTGGTATCTCTATAACTACTTAGATTACACACTATAAAGAAATAGAGTTTATAAACATGAAAAAACACAAATCTAAAATTATTAAAAATAATCTGAATAATAAATGAGTAGGATCCACATAAAAAAACAGAAAGATTACCAAAATAAGGTTTTAATAAATGAAAGATGTACTATTTTATTAGTTTGTAGAGTTCCATATTATATTATTGTCTTGTCCCAAATAATTTGTCATTTTAATATAATTATTTAAAGTCTTGATGGGATTCTTTTGGGAGGAACTTTGAAAAAGCAATAGACTTTTACAAAGAATAACTTTTTAAAAAAGAAAATAACTGGTGAGGAACTCTACATTAAGAAGTGTTCTGAAGCTAGAATGCTTTCAGCAGTGTAGGTCTGATATAAGCTGATCACTAGAACCAGGCAGCTGAAATGAATTCTCTGATATATAAGTTTTAATGTGTAGTAAAGAAAGTGAAAAAAAAAAAGGTTAAAGGGAGTAGTATTTAATAAATGGTCATCTGTTTACAACAAATGATGTCTTTGGATTTTAATCTTATGTACCAAAAATAAATTCTACAAAGATAGAAGAAATTAATGTAAAAGTCCTATACTTTTAAATGTTTAGTAGAAACTATCAAATGTCTATATGAGGAAAAAGTTACTAAACTTAAAAATAATGGGAAAAAATCATAAGGACAAAGATAGATTGTATGCTACAAAAATAAAAACTTATGCCTAAAAAAATGGAATCAGAATTAAGAGGCAAATACTTCGGAGACTTTTTGAATTAACAACATATCAGGGTCATTTTCTTTATTATAAAATATTATAAAAATTAATAATAGAAACCTTAAAACCACAATAGATAAAAACACAAAAATTATTATCAGAAAATCGTAAATGACAGTACCAACTAATAAATGAGCATAAGGAAACAGTTTCAACATTATAGTAATCAAAGAGTTTACAAATTAAGATGACAATAACATGTCATGAAATGAACAATTTGTTTTCAATGAGAAAACTTACTGTTAGTAAGGTAGGGATACAGTGGAGTGGATGTGTCCATCTATCATAAGAGGGAGTGCGAATTGTTGCAAATCTTTTGGAAAAAAGTTGGTAATATATACTTTCACGTATTTCTACCTTTTGAGTGAATAATTCTGTTTCTGAGAATTAATCTTAAGGAACTAAGCCCAAATAATGAAAAATTTTTTTGTTTAGAGATTTTTTCCCACTCTTTATGTAATAGTTAAAATTGAAAACCATTTTAACATGCCACAGAAGAAAATAGTTAAATAAGGCTGGGTATTAATGGGATATTATGTAATTGTTTTAAGATGCCTTATAAAAATTTATAATAGAATAAATGTTCATTCCATAGTAAAGAAAGCTAAGTATATATTGTATGTATACAATATATAGTAAAGAAAGCAATGTATATATTTTTATAAATATAGGTATATTCTTATATATACATACATATATATTTATATATTTATGAAGTTTCATATATAGAATACAGTTATATAAATAAATACAATGATGTAAAACCAAAAAATAAAAAAAAGGTAAAACAGACTTCCCAATTCCATTTATATATATGAAAGAAAGAAAATCAATTTACCAAATGTTAACATTGGTATTGTTTTGTATGGTGGGAGTCAGACTGATTTTTTTCCTTAGCTTTTTTCTGTTAATTTCCATTATGAACATATATTACTTTTATTTATTTATTTATTTGTTTGTTTGTTTGTTTTATTAAGATTAAGATCATATAAAGAGTCAATCACATTGACTTTTAAGAAAAATAATTTATTTTATGGTGACATTGGTTAATGAAATCCAATAAGTTTCAGCTGTACACTTTAACAGTAAGGCACATATATATTTATACTGTGTGTTCACCTCTCATAGTTAGATTTCTTTCTGTCACCACATATTTGACCCCCTTAATCCTGTCTACCTTCCTCCCCACTAAACATTACTTTTAGAATGGACAAAACAAAGTTTTGAAAAGTAGTACACCCATACAAAATGGTTTCCCAGTATTGATTTACATAGATGAATGATTTTCATTAAGTAAAAATCCACTAGTGCCAAAGTCCTCTTTTTATTAGTTTGTCACTTCAGGCAGTTGTTAAGAATCCTCCCCACATTAAAGAATATGAACCTTTAGTTCTGTGGCCTAAGTTAAAAGGTGGGGTAAGTGCTAACTGTTTTTTTTTTTTTTTTAAAGAACAAACTCAGTGCAGACTCCTTACCTAGCTCTGAAAATGTCATTGGAAAATAATAGTCCTTAACTTAAAAAGCTTTAATTCTAGATTATATGGGTGAATCAGTTCAGATTCATAAATAATATGAAAAGGTCTTTCAATCGTAAAAAGGCCTGCTCAATAAAATGAATCACTGTGAGGTTGGCTATTTCTGTTGAAGATGAGATTTTTTTTCCCCCAGAAATATTTGAAAGAGTGAATGTCACAGCTGGGAATCATTCCAACAGTGCAGGGAAAAACAGAGCTATAAATAGGATGAAGAAACAAGTGAGCAATTAGGAAATGGCGGAGCAAACCGAAAGCAACAATAGAGGCTGGAAAAATATCAGCAGAGGATTCAGAACTGGAATCTGTAAACGTTCTCTAACAGCCTCTATGAGAGGAGAAAAAAGAGACTCTTCATAATGTCTGGATCCATGTGATTTTCAGACATCTAGTTTCATGTACTGTAAAAGAAGATGATAAATTAGGACCTTTAGAAATAGTGACTTTTTGGCTGCCATTTCAAGAAGAATAACAACTATTAGCAGTAAGAATGAATAAGTCTAATAATATCTGAAATTAGCTTGTCTGTTTTAGTTTTTTTTAAAAGAGTTTTCACATGCAACAACTACAAATTTTAGCTCATTCAACAATTGCGATGTGCAGAAGAAAATTGCTTTTTTCAGCAAGTGACATGCGCTTCCTCTTGAGAGCTCCTCTGATTAGTGGGGAACAAATTCCTAAATGTGCAAGTCAACTTCAAGTTTAGACGAACTAGATAAATTAAATAGTCCTTCTAAACAACACTCAAACTCTGTTGTATAATGGTTTCTCGTGTTTTAAGAGAAACATTTCTCCCTAAGATGGAGTCCAGCTGGATGGAGGAAGGCTGGTTCCTCTTGGCAATGGGTGAGGACTAGTGTGGGCTGCTTCTTGATTCTGCCTCAGATTCTGACTTCCTCTTTTGGGTCCCTTTGGATCTGGGCTTCCTCATGCTGACAGCTTGGTAGCTGGAGATCTCTTAATAGTTTAGACTGTGTTAACCAGGATGACCTGCCATGTCCCCTCGATTCTCAGTGGTGCTAGGCTTTGTTTAATTAAATAATTTTCTTAGATTTTCATGTATATGTGTATGTTTGTATGTGTACATGTGTGTTCATGTTTCCATGTGTATATGTTAATATGTGTGTGTTTTGTGGGGACAGCAGGAAGGGGAGAGAAAATATAGATAGTAAAATCTATTTTGTGTCTGTAAAGTGTGAGGCATCTATAGGCATCATTATCATATTTAATCTTTACAGAAATCTCAGTGTAGTTATTATTATCACCTTTTCATCAGTAAAAAAAGTGAGGCCGAGATGTGATATCAGAAATGGCACCCATGTCTCTTTGAACTCAAAGTGTATGCTCATTCTGTTATCTCTTGGGAGTGGTGAAAATGGAAAAAATGTTTACGTCCTTTGGTGTTCATTTTGTAATGCTGTCATCCAAATCAGTCATACTAGTTTGCAATGTTCCAGATTATGCAGAAAAGTTCCAGTGTGATAACATCTTCATTAAATTTGTGAGCTATTACCAAAATTGCTTTCTGGTTTGTAGGTAAATAATAGTATTTAAGTTTGCTTCGATATGCATAGTGAGAGTGAACATATTTCCATTTGTTTAAATGTATTTGTGTTTTTTCCTGTACAGATTGTTATTTCCAATTTCAATGCTAGGGTGCTGTTGCTATTATACATTTTAATGAGAGAGTACTTGCTATAGAAAGAAATATTTAGCATATTTGATATCAAATATTGTTCCTATCTATTGGTTTTCTTTTCAGTTCAGTATTTTTGGTGAAAGGTTTTTTTTTTTTAAAAAAAGTTTAAAATTTTACATATATAAATTTGTTAATCTTTCGTTTTTGGTTTTACTTAGTACTTTAAACTTGAGAAAGTTATCAGTCCTCTGCAGATATAACAGATATTTTAATTCTAACTTTTATGATTTTGTTAAAAAAGATTCTTTAGTGGACCTTGAATTTATTTTAATAAATAATATAAGACAAATATCTAATTTAATTTTTTAAAAATTGGTATCCTTTATCAATATAATTTATCAATATTTTTTATTTTAACCACAATTTCAAGTTTGTGTTATTAATACTAAGTTTCCATGTAATGTTGATGCAATTTCTGATTTACCTATTCATTTTTTTCTATTTTTACGACAGAGCTAAACTTTTATGTTTCATAATATTTTATATCTGATAAAACTCAATTCCCCTAAAGTAACACTTTACTTTTCTCATATTTAAAAAAACCTATAATTTCTTTTTTTGATATTTCTTTAATATTCCAATTACTCTAAATGTTTTTCCAGAATCATTTAAAAAGTATTTTGTTATCTTCCCATCACTCCCTATTGGGAATTTGAATGCTTATAATATGCACATAAATTAACTGTGAGAAAATATTAATCTCTATCAAGATCTGAACAATAACTTTCTATTTTCTTTTATATTTTCTACTTAACATTTTTTATTGTAAAATTCAGTATAGATTTTATTAAGCTTTTTCATTAATATTTGACAATTTTATTGTTATTGAGAATAAATCTCTTTTTGAATTATATTTTAGCTACCTGTGATGGAATACAAGATTTCTATGAACTTCTTAGATATTCCATCTTTTTATTTCGCTCAATTATTTTATTATTTCTAATTGGTAATTTAGCTCTAATAGCAGACTTATTTGGCTCTTGTAGTTATGTAATTATTCCAATTGTACATAATGATCTTTTACTTCCCAATATAATTTTTATTTCTTATTCAATCTTAATCATATTTATCATTATATTAAAAACAGTTGTTGGAGACATCGATTCGTTTTCCTGCCCAAGCTCCCTTCCTTACTTGCAGATTTAGTTCTGCTTGATAGCTAAGTACTACCTGAGCGTTGCCCAGCCTTGGTTGATTGGATAAAGAATGAGCACGTGACTCAGGGAAAGGTAGTTTATTGGCCAGTGGGTAATCAGCAAGGACCAGGAGCCCGATAGTATGCGATGGGACCTATGAGCTATGTTTTGTTAAGGCTGGAGTTGAGATTGTGCCAGTCCCCAAACTTGTAAATCCCAGGAAGAACGTCCAGCAGTCCTGTAGAAAGTCAGACTCCAGGAAGTCTCCCCTCCAAACACACACTCTTCCGCTTTCACACACACACACACCTAAACCCGTGAAAAGAGAACATGCAGAGAGAACATCCAGCCTGAGAAAGAGATAGAGACAACGGATTCTGCCAGATACCTTTCAACTTGTGGAGAGCAGTTTTTCCTTCAGATTTTAGATTCTGCAGTAACACATCTTAGTAGCATAATGGCGTCTTTGGTGGTCTCGTCCTATGCCAAAGCCCTGCTTCTGTCACAGATTCTCAAACTTTCTTATCAAAACTTGCCTTTTTATGATTCAGAGGTATATTTCAGACAAATATCTGCTTGCCCCATGGGGGTGTGGGGAGCAGCAGAGAGGTATTCTCCCCACTTCTGCTGCTCAGTTATTACAGCTAAGGGAGGAGCTGGGACAACTCGTCATCTACACCGACAGCAATTCAGTTCAACCATTTCTGCAAAATATGCTGCTTAAAATACATAGCACACGTGATATTTCAGTCTTTTTTCCTCCAAATTTTTATTATGAACATTTTCTAACAGAGGGAATTTGAAAGATAGTATTTAAAGCTTAATACCACCTCTTTCACCGTAGCTTCTTCATATTCAAGTTTTAAAATATGATTCATCTATTAATTGACCAGATTTAATTGTCATTAAGAAAGATGTCCTCATTTCTTTTATGTTCCAGAATATCTGCCTAATGCTTTATAAATGTGAACAATCTCTAAGGTGGAGATAATACTCTTGAGAGAGGTTTCCTTTCCCTTAGAATGTTATAGACATTACTCCATCATCATCTGGTGTTCATTGATGTAGTGGATGAATCTAAGGCCAGCGTGATTTTTAATTCTTGTAGGTGGTTTTGTGATTTGCTTGGATGCCTGTGTGTTCTTAGTCTTGACGTTTGGTAGTCTATCAGTATTGAGGTCCTCTATCACATTAAATAAGCTCGATAATGACATATGCTTTCACTCTAACACATTGTTTTTTTTTTTTTCCTTGGAATTTAGGGTTTATTTTTTCTTGTACAAACATGTTTTTTCAGGTCAGTCTGTTGGATTCTCTACCTCAGGGACACCAATTCTTAGAATGGATCACCTTTGTCCTCCATAAAATTTAGTTCCTCTCTGATTGTTTAAATGTCTTTATCTTTTTTATCTGTATTAATTGCCTTTACTTTCAGCTTCTGACCTGTCAGTAATTTGTTCTTTAGCAATGTATATTCAGTTCCTTGCTAGTTCTAATAGAGTTTATAATTTAGAAATGATGTTGTCTTGAGCAGTAATTTATTGTCTTAGTTATACAATTGCTTTTCATCTCATTTTATCCTTTAATCATCTTCTGTACCTATTAAATAAGTTGTTTTATAGAATAACACAATTTGTAGAATAACACAATTTTCTTCTGTCCATTGAATAATTTTTCCTTCTGGGCTTGTTCTTTGTCTTTTCCATATTCTTTTACTACTCACAACCTTTTGGCTGTTATATGTTGGCAGAATTGCCATGCTGTTTGTTTCCATCTTGTTTATGATTTTGCAATTCTGTGCTGACATTCTATTTGATCTGATATAGAGTCTCTGACTTCTTAACCCTCTTCTTGTTACGTATGAGAAGTTTGTTTTTCTTTCCAAACTACACATTGAAAGTCAAGTTGTTTTGGTCTTCTCCCCATTTTGAAGTAGATTTAGGAGAAAAATAAGAGGAGAGGAGAGCAGAGGGTTTGTTTTTATTAAATATACATGTTTAATACACCGAGCTGGGAAGCATATTACATTTCCGTGGGGGGAGGGGTATCCTCGAGCAACCACCTGTTCAAAGTGTAGCTCTGGAAACTTCGTTTTCATCAGAGAGCATCACCCATACTGACTGCTTTCTCCATTTAACCTGCTTCACCCCAGGAATTGTTCCATTATTCCTGTTAAAGGAAGAAAAAGATTAAGATACACATTTAGTCTGCTTCTGTTCAGGATATTAATAAAAACTTCCAGACTGTGTAAATTCCCTGACATCCCTTCTGGGGTGGGTGGAGTCTGGTCGGAGGGATATGGTTAGGGATGAAGCTGTCCCCTCTCCTTACTCTAGAGTCCCCTGTAAATTTCCTTCCATTACTTAAAAAAACCTGTACATCCCTAATTTAATTAATTTTTCATTTATGGGTTGGTGTAGCTCCTTTTTCTCTCTTACTTAGATATCAGTGGAGGGAAATTCTGTGTTGCAGCTTACATGTGTTACGTTAACCCAGAAATCCTGCTAAGCATGCTAATGACAATGCTGTGAAGAGGGTATTGACGCCCCTGTGTGAAGAGAGACTAACAAGGCCCGGAGTTAGTAATATGCTTATGAACATATAAATTAATAAGTAGAAGGACCATAAATCAAATCCATTTCTACTCCTATTTCCTTTTACATTAGAGTCCCCTAAACACTAGATTCATTCATTCATTCATTCATTCATTGAACAAATTAATTAAACATATATGTATGCATACATATATTTATATATTGTTGTACTGTGCTTGACATCTTTTAAAAATTACGATATAAAGGGTTTTTTGGAAAAGAACTACAACCTTGTTTCTGTTTGTTTAATAGATACCTTCCCAAATAACTGTGTGTGAAGTTAATTCTAGCTAGTATATTTAAAACGCACACTCGTGTTTACTATTTATTTCTTCACTTGCTTATATTCACTCAGTTTTATTGAGATATAATTGATGCATAACATTGAGTAAGTTTAAGGTGTACAACCTGTTGATTTAATACATTTATGTGTTGCAAAATGATCACTGCCATGACATTAGCCAACTCTTCTGTCCAGTCATGCAGTTTGTTTCTTTTTTGTGATGAGAACATTTGGGATCTAGTTTTCCAGGAACGTTCAAGTATATGATACAATATTATTAGCTATAGTCACCATTCTGTACATTAGATCCCCAGAACTTGTTGACGTTATAACTGGAAGTTTGTACCCTTTGACCAATATCTCCCCATTTTTCCATGCCCAACCCCAGTAGCCACCATTCTATTCTGTTTCTCTGAGTTTGACTTTTTTAGATTCTACTTAGAAGTGATAATATACAGAATTTTTTTTCCTCTGGATGACATTTCACTTAGCATGATGCCCTCAGGTTTCATCTACGTTGTTGCATACAGTAGGATTTTCTTCTTTCTCATGACAATAATATTTCATTATATTTATATCACATCTCCTTTACTCATTCATCTGTTGATAGACACTTAGGTTGTTTCCGAACCCTGGCTATTGTGAGTAAAGCTGCAAATAAGCATGGGGGTACTGATCTCTCCAGGATCCTGATTTCAGTTCCTTTGGATATATACACAAAGTGGGATTGCTGGATCATATGGTGGTTCTATTATTTATTTTTTGAGGGACTTTCATACTGTTTTTCATAGTGGTTATACCAATTTGCATTCCCACCAAGAGTAGACTGGGGGTGCTTCTGTACCCTCACCATATGTTCACTATTTAAAATAACCCTGCATAAGACACCCCTTAAATTAAGGAAAGTTTTAGTGTTTTCATTTTTAAAACATGCATTTTGTTTTGTTTCTATAATAAAGCACAGCCATATCAGAAGTTATCAACAGGTTTCCAAAACCTCCCTTAGAAGGATTTAAACCAAGAGAAAATTTTATCTTGCTATAATGATTTATGAGATTCTGAAGACCAGAGAAGAGACTTAATAACACTGATATGGCCAATGCTATCATTCCTTTAGACAGCAGGTATCTCAAGATTTTAGATTTTCACTTCTCAGAGTGACACTACATTTTTTTTTATTTTTATTTTTTATTTTTATTTTTTTGCTATTCACTTATCTTATACTGATTCTAGTTTAAAAGCTCCTCAAAGAACAACAGTCTTTCAAGTTCAGGGCACTTGACCAGCTGAAATTGTGCCTTGTGTTGATGAAGTACCTTTTGCTGGTTACACAGTGGAATGTCACACATGGCACAATTCTCTTTCATTGCTGAAAGCCCGTGGTGATCATTTTGTGTTATGGATCTATCTATCCTTTCTTTCACCAAGTCATTTTCTACAGGCATTTATGTGTTTGTTTCCTGGTTTTACTGGGCACTGGGGCATTTGTTTACGAGAATACAAGAAACTGTGTCTTTATTTTTGACAAAACTAGGAAGTTTTGCTTTTATTTCTTCCCTTGATCTCTGCTTGACTATTCCTGAGTGTAATGTATAGAGGGTTCTGTGTTAGTGTCTGAGCCTTACTGGGATGCTCACTGCCTTAATCTTCTGGTTCAGTGGTTCTTATACTGAAGATAAATATTGTCTAGGATACTTGTTAAAATATAGCATGAACCCACTATTAGAAATTCTGATTCAAAGCACCAGGATAGGATGTAAGAATCTGCCGTTTAACAAGGTCCCCAGATGATCCTAAGGAAAGTAGTCTATTACCCACATTTTTAGAAACAGTACTTTAGATCACTTAATAGTTGGAACATGGTCAACCAAGGAGCACTTATCCACACTGGTTATCAGAGAAGTAGCCATTCTTCATGTTTCACAATAGCCCTAATGGAGAAAACACCTCATGTGAAATGCTGCTCTAAATTACATAAAGGAAGGATGTGTACTTTAAGAAAGTAATGTTAGAGATAAACATTTGAATAAGTAATTTTATCTAGTTACCACTTAATTTTGCTAGCTTATTCTATATAATGTGTAAAAGTAGATATTAAAATTTAATTTAAAAGACCAGTTTTCTTTTTTTGTAAGAAATGGTGATGTGATGGTTACTTTTACGTGTCATACTTGGCTAGACTATGGTGTCCAATCATTTGGCCAAATGCTGGTTTTTATGTTGCTATGAAGGTATATTTTAGATGTGATGAACACTTATCAGCTAACTTTAAGTAAAGCAGATTACCCTCCATAACATCGTTGGGCCTCATCTAATTAGTTGAAGACTATAAGAGCAAAGACTCAGGGGAAACAAAAGAGCAGACTGAGGTTTCTGGAAGAAGATAAAATTCTGCCTGTTGATTGCCAACATAGAAATTCCACCTGAGTTTCTAGACTGCCAACTGGCTTGCATATTTTATTATTTATTATTTATTATTATTTATGCCTACAGCACCTGGTCTTCCTAGATGGTCTCACATTCAAGTACTAACCAGACCTGACCTTGCTTAGCTTCCAAGATCAACATCGGGTTTATTTAGGGTGGCATGGTCATAGACTATGGACCATGGCTTCACTGGGGCATGAACTCAGGACCTTCTGCATGTAAAGCAGATGTGCTAACCACTACACTATGGACCCATGTTCTGGCCTGCATATTTTAGGGTTGTCAGCCCTTATGATCGTGTGAGTCAATTTCTAAAAATTTCAATCAATCTCTTGCTCTCTCACTTACTCTCTCCCTCTCTGCCTCTGTCTGTCTCTCTCTCACACACACATGTGTTTGTGTGCACATGCTTTCATATCTCTGGAGATATGATCAAAACTTCTTGATCAAAACTTCTTCTTGACATCCAAAGAAGTGCCTTGGGTTTATAACTAAAAGACATGGATCCAAATTCAGTTCTGCCCCCCCAATAATTGTGTAAACTTAGACTAATTACATATTTTCAGTTGTCGGTTTCCTTGTTAGTTAAGAGAGGATAATAACGTATTTTAGGCCATTTAAAAGTTTTTTTTGTGTGTGTGAGGCTCTTACTGTAAGCTCTCTGAAAAACATAAATTGTAATACACTTAAAGAGTTTAACCATCATGGATGTTTCCTTCAATGATTGCAGGAGACATTCGACAGTCTTGCCCTCAGAACCATTTCAATCATGGCAAATTAGAGTAGCCTGTGGAAACTTTAATTGGTATCTTTAATATTGTACCTGCATCTGGTTTTTCTTTTTCTTACATGCCCGCCTTATATATTGGCAGTGGCTGCAAAGAACAACTCACATCTCTGTTTTTATTTATTTTTTTTAGGGGAATATTATCAGTCATTATTTTCTGGAGCCCATATTTGTTTATTATTTCCCTGTGTGGACCTTACAACATGGGAGCCAGATCTCCTTTGATTTTAGCTAATGGTAATTTGGCAATTCTTTAGAGAGATTCATCATGAAACATTTGTTTTGAAGGGAGTCCATTCTTTTGATTACTCTACTGGTTGCTTTGACCTCCATTTTTTTATCTCCAGAGCTTACTTTCTCATCTAATGTTATTTTTTAGAAATGTTATTTTTAGGAAATGTTATTTTTTGTTCTGCACATTTTCAGACAATTCATATCACACATTGCCACAATTCAGTGTGTAGAGCTTCTCCATGTAGAATTCAACCCGAATAATTTTAAGGACTGGCCATATTGATCTAGCTTCTTATTATAGATGAATTAATATATCTGCACTGCAGAGGGTTGACCATGTTTTTATTCTGCCTTCCTGAAGTGAAAACAAATATTAAGGTGATTCTAAAAAAGAGTAGAATATGTGCCAGAATGTTATTTCTAAGTCTGTCACTAAGGGCCTTTGGATTGGGGTCGAGGTTGTCAAGGCCATTTGAAGTACCTGTTTATTAATCTCTGGAGATAAATGAGAAACTAGGAAAAGATGAATGTACCATCAATATGAGGCAAGTTTGGGGCCTAAGAAAGTGGATGAAATATATTTATCAGGAGGGGGCTGCTATTTTAATTCATAGGTACTGGTGCCCACATTTATCCAAAACACTGAATCAGTTTGCTAATGAATATTGTCTTCCTTGAAGGTCCTTCCTGTTAATCTCTTCTCCTTGTTCAAATTTCAGAGTTGTCATCTGCAGTTCTGGGAAAGGTGATGCTTCAGTTGCCTTTGTTCAATAAGGGAGGGAGCACAAGTTTTAGTTCCAAATATCTGACGCTGGTATTATACCCTTAATCAAGTGTTCCTTGAAGAAAATGTAATAGTTTTATTTTACTTCACAGCCATCAGATACATTAAATCTCATGAGTCTTGGTAAATTATTAAACAATTATTGATTTTGTTTTGGTGAACATCAAGATGTATTGACTTGCACCCCAGTCAATAGTCTCCAAAGGCGCATAATAAACCTCAATGTTTATGGAAATGTACATGCATATCTCAATGAGTGTGTATGTATGTATGTGTGTATATGTGTATGCATAATACATCAACACACAGATATTTACATAAATATTTTACTGTTTCTGAAAATCTTTGTAAAATACTATTTTCCCCAAAGATTCTAATATTTTTTTTTTGCTTGTTTTTTTTTCATTAGATCTTCCTTTATTCTTTACATTTTTGGCTTCATTTTTCTTTTCTTTGGTTGATGATAGTAAGGAAAACTAAGGCTTCTGAAGATATCTGTTTGCCTTTCACAGAGTGTTCCAGATGAGCTTGTGATTAATTGCAAAGTGGGCATTATCTTCTCTCTCTATCCATGCTGAGGTTTGATGGAACAACGAGAAAGTTAAATATTTTCACTTTCCACATACACCCAAGAATACTTTGTTCCAGCACTTACCAGACCAATACTAAATCAGAGAACATATCTGAGAATCTACCTCATTTAGTATTATTAGTTTTTTAAATTATATGCTACACATAGATAAACAAAGTGAAATTTGCATTTAGTCATAGTTAGGTGATCAACTATATGATGCAAATTAATGGATACAAAATAAAAACAAAAATCTCTTATTGTCTCTCTTAATACTTTAAATTCTATCAGTAGAATTTTGTGATAAGTCTTCTCTTAGAAAATGAAAGTTGCTCCTGGGTAAATAACAATATTAATTAGCACACCAGTACCATGCATTGACTATTACTATATGCCTAGTTCTATGCTATCCTATTGAGTTGACACTTGATTTACTCTGTGGTCTTTATCTATATTCCATGTTTCTTAAATCCAGCTACTTCACCTCATATAGTAATTGGCTACTCCGCAATCAGTGGGACAAATGAGATAGTGTTTAGTTAATCAATAGAGTTTTTCCTCTCACGTAGAAAAGTACATGCCATTCAGAAAATGCATGATGTGAGAGACAGGGAGAAGAGGATAAATTCAGAGTAGAGCAAATTGCCATCCTACGTATGTATATATACATGCTCACCATACATGGTCTAGATGTTTGTGTTTGCCTAAAATTAGTACGTGGAAATCCTAACCCCCTAAGGTGATGATATTAGTAGGTGGTGGGGCTTTTAGGAGGTACTTAAGTCATGAGGGTGGAGCCTCATTAATAAGACTAGTGCCTCATAAAAGAGAATTCAGAAGAATTTCTTTCCCCTTCTGCCATGTGAGGATACAGTGAAAAGTCTGTAGCATGGAAGAGGGTTCTCATCCAACCACACTGCCACCCTGATCTCAGACTTACAGCCTCTGGAACTGTGAGAAATAAATTTCTGTTGTTTATAAGTACCCAGTCTGTAATATTTTGCTATAGCAGCCCAAATGTGCTAAAACAGCCCCTTATGTATGTATGTATGTATATGTATATATATATATATGTATGTATGTATACGTATATATATATATATACGTATACATACATATATATATACGTATACATATATATATGTATATATATATATATATATATATATATATATATATATATATATACACACACACACACACACACACACACACATATATATGAGGTGAAGTAGAAAGCCCATAATTTCTGATGAGGCAATTCAGCAGGCTTCCTAGGGGAGGTTCAAGTCAGCTATAGAGACTTTGTATAACAGCCCAGCATTCTGATTCCTCGGGTGATGATGTCAAGAACAGAGAAGATATTGCAAACATGACAAATTTAGTTTCTTTCATTAAAACAATTGCTCTAATTGATCAGTGCTTCAGAGTTTTTCATATAGTGGCAAGGGGAAAAGTGCTAGACAAATAAAATTGGTTCTTGAAAATGAGAAAGCTGTGATATGACAATGGCCAAGGCCACTTTTCAGGAAAATGTTCTTTAAATGCTCTGCACAGTGCTTAAGGCCAATGTGGAGAAAATAACAGCCTGCATCCTATTGATGCAAATTTAAAGCTAAGAACTTAAAAAGTGAGATTTTTCTGTTCAAATTGTTTTTATCGCTCGCTTTTGAGCCAGTGTGACTCCTGATGAAATGCGTCAGCGTGGTTTGTAAACACTACATGGGACTGAAAGAAAAGCCATTCTGAACTTAAATATGTGGATTTTCATGAAGCCTTTATAGCCAAGGTAGCCTTTGTACTTTAGACTTCTAATATAAAGAGGCATTATGTTTAAGACATTTTGGTTAGAAGCAAAGCATTGTTCCTGTGGAATACAGGAATAGACAGTAAAACTGTAAATGGCTTTTCTTTCTTTTTTATGCTATGTAAAATTTTGAAATATAAAACATATCTGTGCAAGAGCCTATTTTTTCCCCCTGAATGCCCACAAAGATCAGGAGACATGACATCAAAATGTCTTGCTGGCTCTCCTGCAGAGTCGCCATGACGATCATTTTCTCATGGCTGTAGACTTAGTTTGACTTGGATTTGGAGTGGCACTGGTATCTTTTTTTGTGGCAGGAACAAAGAATTTTTTTGTCTTTTATGTGTCTGTGTTTACTGTTCATGAAATGGCCCATTGTGGAGCTCTCTCTACTCCATTTTTTAGCTGTGTCATCCCAGGATGTGTTCCTGTTGGCTGTCAGATATTGTGAAGAAAGTGAAGTTTGATTTTGATACCCAAACATCCACTATGTTTCACTTCACTTTACACTTCAACAACTTCTGCTCCATGTTTCATGCTCCTATGTTCTTAATCATTATGCTAATGTTATTTTTATATAATAGCATATTTTATCTTATGGTCTCATGGATTAAAAGTAACATTTTGATATAAGTGATGTAAATATAAGCCAATGTGTGGTTTTTATAACTAAACCACATTATTTGTTTTTTATTTTTTATGATGTAATGAAAGTTGTTCATTATAAAAAGGAATTTTAGGGATAGCAGCAGATGGTGAGATGCATTGGGAATAGGAACCATTAGTAGTGACACTGAAATGACTGGTTTCAGCAGCCACTTTGGCCTATATTGCTTTACCTTGAGACGTCTAGAACTGGCATCTCTAAGCATTCTCATCTCTGGATTCTTTTCTTCTTAAGTTATGTCTATTCCTGATGAGGACTTTATGTAGACAAAAGTATAGTATAAAATGGTATAGCATAGAACAGCATAGGCAGCATAGCATGGTGGAAAGAATACAAGGCTAGTTACTGAGAGACTCTTAATGTCAGTTGTATGATTTAGACAAATCACTTTACCTACTTGGCTATTGCTGTTTTATCTGTAAAATGATGATGATGATGACGACAATGATGATGGCGATTATAGAAACCAACAATTACCAAGCATTTTTTGTATGCCAGGTAGTGTTCTGTGTGCTTGACAATAGTGACCCATATAATTTTTATAACATTATAATTAAGTAGTTATTGCTTTTCTCCTTTTACAGATGAGGGAACTGAGAAATAAAAATGTTAAATGTATTTCTTAAAGTCATACAACAAAGACAAAGTTAGAACCATGTAAATAGGCCCCAGGGCTCTTGACAATGGCTAAAGTCTCTTTAAAATCTAGGATTCTATTGTAAAGGAAACACTCAAATCTGTGAGGAAATAGGTGAAACAATGTATTCCAGTGGATTTGAAGGCCATTTAATAACCACAAACTTACATTTATAGTTTATATTTCAAAAATACATATATCCATATCTATCAATTGTCTATTTTAAATGTAAACCCAAAAATCAATCTGCTCAAGCTGCTTTCAAGATTCTAATACCTAAGTGACAGTCTAATAAATATGAATAATTATGGCCTGTTGCTAACCACCACTGAGAAGTGTTCCGCCAAATCATTTTTCCTTTATTGGATGTTTGTGTCACAAATATAACTTTCATTTGAGAAGAGAGAGAAGATAATAATAACAAAAACAATGGCAGGGTAATCAACTCTATTAAAGCACTATCATGTGGTTTTGTAACTGCTTTCTTTGAGAAGAAAGAAATATGTAATAACATCATGTGGTTATGTAGCTGCTTTCTTTGAGAAGCTGTAAGTTGTATAGATTAGATCTTGCCTATTCTTATGTTTTCTCCATTATTTGTAGATTTGATCTAGTTTATTCATATATTACCTCTGTTATATATTATTTATAGATTTAATCTTTTTCTTTCTTATGTTATCTCAATTGTAGGCTTGTCATTGTGGTGCAATGTGATAATAAGTTGTATGTGAGCTCTCTCTATTAGTAGTCTCAGTGTCCCGACCAGGGGCAGGTGAGTTGTTGAAATGTTTTCTCTTCTTTAGGAATGAAGACTTCAGGTTCATTTGTTGAAGGCCTTTGTGACAGCCTGGTTTGTTTACTGAAAGCTTCAATTTTCCTTTAATGCTTAGTGTATAGATGTGCTAAAAGACATCCTCTGAAACACTGATTTTCTGTTAGTGTTCTCAGAGATGTTTGTAGAAATTTTTTGGAAGAGAATGAGTCTAGACCTAAACGCTGCATATACACCCTTTCAAAAAACTGTCAATTTTACTCCATCTAAAAGTTGGTGGTTAGAAACATGAAAACAATGTAAGAAGTGTTACATCTCTATACTTACAATGATAGTGTGTGTGACTGTGTATGTGTTTCCACCACAGGACAGAACTTAAATCCAGGAGCTAAAGAAGTCTTTGCTAATTTGTCTGGGAAGAGAGACAAGAAAGAAAAGGTAAATTTATCCAAAAAACTGCCAAGTGAGGCTGTGACTATTAGGGAGTTCCATGTGTATGATCATTTCTTTGAAAATAACTAGTCATTGTCTCTAGCTCTTTTTCTCAGAACATCTTGAAGAAGAAAAAAGAAAGAAGAGAGAGTAAAACCTTCTAACTTAATGTTACTGAAATATAATTGATGGTATGAGCTCCAATAGACTTGCTAGAAGCTTTCCAGAGAGTAGGTAGTAAGTATAACCACAGGTCAAGACATAGGTTGATACCAAGATGGAACTTGACTGTGTTCAGTCTTGAAGGTCCTGTGTCCAACAGTGTTTAGAATTGGGCTGTCCAATATGGTAGTCATTGAGCCATATTTGGTTGCTTCATTTTACATTAATAAAAATTAAATGCAATTGAAAAATTAGTTCCTCCTTCATACCAGCCATAGTTCAAGTGGTCAATAACCACATGTAGATAGTGCATATACAAAGCTTCTGTCATCACAGAAAGTTCTTTTGGACAGGAGTGGTTTAAAGTTAGAGCTTTAACTATTAGAATTGAGCAATTTTTACCTAATTAGAAAGTAAGCAATGACCTGGGGCATTGGTTAATGAGATCAGAGATCAATAACTGGGATTTGGCAAGGGACCTAAGAAGGACAATCAGAAGTTATTCTGAAGGATTGCTCTTTTCTACTTAATTATTGACCCAACGCTGGCAGAAAGTGACCTTTTTGGAGGGGAAGAAGATGGGAGCTTTGACTTGCTTGTTTTGAAACTCCTTCTTGATTCTGATGTGAAGTTCAAAGATTTGCTTCCTCCCTGGTTCTTCTGTGATCTATTTCCATGTACTACCAATTACTCTAGAAGTTCTCGTATCTAGGGTTTGTGAAGATTAGTGTGCTGCCACATAGACCTGACCTGACACTTTAATGCTATATGCTTTTGTCTTTATTGTCTAAAAATACCTTTTGTAGAACTTTTTGTTTGCCTCTAGCTGTCCTTTTCAAGGAGAGAATCTGAGGAAGCCGAGGACTAATGCTCCAGATTAGAAAGCCCAGAAGTGTCCCTACAGTAAAAAAAAGCCACATAGTGGTTATGATATAAATATAAGAAAAGGCTTGGAAGAGATGAGGGGGCTACTGTAAAGATACATTCAATTGCCTGAATAAAAATCAAGGCAAGAGGGGTGGGATAAGAAAGGAAGATGTGGAATTGATTGCTGGAAAACTTAAGTGACTTGTAGAAACTTTGTCCTGGGAAGTTTTTAATAAAAAAGTTGAATACTTGTGGAACATCTATTACCTGGTCAATTGCAATCACCTTATAAATAGTCTCCTGTCCTCAGCATTAACCATGGTGGCCGCAGAAAATATATGAATATGTCCCAATCCCTACGACCTGTGACTGTGACCTTATTTGGAAAAGGATATTTGTGGATGTAATTAATTTAAGATTTTAAGATTAGATCATCCTCCTGTATTAGATTACCTGGGTATATCCTAACACCAATGCCAAATGTCCTTATAAGAGACAGAAGAGGGGAAGACATAGACACAGATGTGAGAAGGCCATGTGAAGATGCAGTCAGAGATCGGAGTGATGCAGCCACAGCCAAGAGTTCTTGCAAGCAAAGAATGGATTCTCCTCTAAAGCCAATACAGGGAGCATGGCCCTGACAACACCTTAATTTTAGACTTATGGCTCAAAATTCTGGATTACAGAACTGTGAGAGAGTAAGTTTCTGTTGTTTTATGCCATTAAGGTTGAGATGATTTGTTATGGCAGCCATGGGAAACTAATACAAATCCCTCTGTAATATCCTCCAGACAATTTTTAGAATGATCAGTTTAAGACATAAACTTTATGTAAAGTATAAAGTCCAAGTCTCTTAGAAAAGTTACCATTTGAAAATATTAATTGAGTGCCTAACATGTGATGAGCTTCAGTATAGGAATTGAACACACAAAATAGTCACAACACACAAAACAATCAAGGCCCAGGGTCCCAGTGAGCAAATGATCCAGTGGAGGAGGCAGGAAGGAAACATGTAAGCAAACAAATAAATGTTTAATGGCTATTTGTGGTCAATGTTATGAAAACAAAAATATTTGGTAATAAAGATTAATTATTTAAATGCATCTTATTCAATTATAGCATCTTTGAGGGTTTGGTCCACAGTTTGTTTATAACTCTGGGTCTCTAAAGCCAAGCACACTAACCAGGAAGTAAAAGGCAGAAAATATTTATTGAACAAAACTCATTTGCTTTGAGATCAGGGGCAGTACTGTTTGAAGTCCATTAGCCCAGATTTTTCAAATAATTTTATATTTTAAATACTCATTCTATAAATATATTTTCACACCATGGGTCATAAGGATTTGTTTGGAAATTGGGCACCACGGTTATAGTTTTTATGCAAAGAGTCTTTTCATGTCTCAGGCCCATGAGTGGAATTGTCTCTCTGTCCTCACCACGAGTGTTCTGAAGAAAGATTAGCTGAAAGGGATACACCGTTTGAGGGGTGTCCAAGTTAAACAAGTTTACTGAGCCTACTTAGCACTTGTCTGTTCCTCCAATCATTGGTGTTAAGGTTTACGTCTTTTATACCAGTAGGATAGAGAATGTCCTAATGGAGAGAATTCTATTTATATGTAGAGGCTTTTCACGGTTGTTTCATTTTCTCCCTCCAAATGTTAATAAACAGTAAAGAATCTAGGGTTTCATCTGTTAATTTTTATTTCCTTATAATCTTTGCAGCTCCAGAAAGAGTTTAGAGCAGCTTATAAGAATATTTGAAATGCTATAAAGTTACATACATTGAAAAATAGGAAGAAAAAAATGGGTACAAAGCAAAGTTGGAGACATGATAGACTTGCTATCAATAGGCTCCAGTTTGGGTTCTGACCTGTTAGAAAAAATATTGAATATTCACTCAATTTATGGTTTAATTAAGATTTTAAAAATTCCTAATAGCAAAAATATATTTGGTGTTAACTCTGTTCCAGGAATCATTTAAAGCTTTTAAAAATGCACTACTTAGTTTAATCTTTGCAAGTACCTGATGAGATAGATAATAATACTATTCTTTTTTACAGAAGGGCAATTATTACTGCTATTAAGACAAGAAAAATTATTGAGAGGATTCTTATAAAAATGACACTGTGCAATATAATGGACAATACTGCTCACAATATCTGTGCAGTGAGTCCTGCAGTGAGTTTCTCCTGTTTCGTAGCATCGCTTGAGCTAACAGCCTCTTGCTGAGCTCAGAATGATTTATAAGGTGGTCAATACAATAAATAGCTCTGCTGGTGTAACTTCACTCAGGAGTGGATTTTGGAGTATCTAGAATACATTGTTTGAATATCACACAGGCAAATATTTAAAAGCATTATGTCTTCTGATTAAGTGACAGGAAAAAATAGGAAAGTAGACTTTGAAATGGTTTAGATTGGAAACTGTGGATGAGATATTAGTGTCTGGGCTTGGCAGCCCTTGAACTGTAAGCATAACCAGCAAACTTCCTTTTCCTGTTAATGTCTGCACCAGATGTGTGAACAAATGTGTTATCCATTAGGTAATGCCATGCTAGGTTGCGGCAACAAATAAGTCCCCAGACTGCAGTGACTTTGTACAAAAAAATTCTTATTTGCCTCATATAAAGTGCAGTTAGTGTGTGAAAGCTCTTTCATCTCACAGTAATGCCACCTGGAGTGGAAAGCCTCCAACGTCAACGTAGTAGGGGAAAAGAACAATCTCAGAAAAGGAGTACCCACTCTTACCTTCCTCAGATGGGAACTGACATGTTGTTTCTGCTCATGTTCCACTGATAAGAATTAGTCACAAGACACTACTCTCTTGTATGGGTTTTGGAAACATGGAGTAGCATATGGATATTTAGTGAGCACTGACCATTTGTGCCACACGAGGAAGTACTTTCTCCCATTTCTACTGGGCATTTATCTCCTTTCTTTCTTCTTTTTTATTCCTTCAGAACTCTTGTTTCACTAAACCATATCCTCATGATTCCAGATTCAACCTCCTCAATCTCTCAGTCCTGGCTAGAGGAGGTATCTCTGAGGGTTAGTGAAGAGGCAGAAACATAGGAACTGGAGAGAAAAAGGAGGGCACATCCCTTCAATTGTCTTGTCTCATTTTCTACTGCTGATTCTTCACAGCCCAGCTCTAGCTGGTGGTTGGGCGTGGAAAAGAGATTAAAAAGATAAGAGAGAACCCCATTCTGTTGTCCCTATGGGACCTCTGTTATTTCTGTTTCTTATCTCTTTCTTTTCCCTTTATTTAATAAACACTTATCCTATAAACACCTTTTAGCACAATCTGTGAGCCAGTCACAAATAGGCACTGGATATTTAGAAATACACAGTATATGACATCTTGTTCCATGGACTCTTAGCTCGTTGGTGAACACCAGGAGTTAGAAAGTGATAGAGAAATAAACTACAAAGTAGAAATAAAATTAAAACAAACAAACAAACAAACAAGTAAATGAATGATTTACTGCTTGACTGGATGGTGCACTCAGTATCCACCTTGTGTGAAATGAGGAGAATCCATGTGAGGGGAGCTTGCCCTTTTGGGACAGTACAAAGTTTGTAGGTAAGCGAGGAAAGACAAATGGAGATGCAGAAGTTGCAAATCTTATCACTCTGCCTTATCTTCAGTCTCACATCTCCCCTCACTGTTAGCCCATTCTTCCTTCACCCCCACATCACAAATCTTGATCTTATTCCTCACAGCCCTCCTCTAGCTTCTTGTCCTCAACCCTCTTGTGGGGTGGAGACAGGACATGTTCCTGCTTGAGTCTTGAGGCTACAGGAGATGTGTCTGTGTCTCTTGCCCCTCAGATTGGAACTATGAGCTGATCCCATTTTTTTTTTCATGGAAACATTATAATACAGAATGGAAAGATGCTATACTACTATGTATTTATTGCATATGTTAGGGTACTTTGCAATGTAAACACAATTTTGTAATGTAATCTGGAGACTTAATTGTACTGTATGACATTTGCTTGGCAAGGAGATTGTAAGGGGTGACTAAATATCAGAGCAGTGCTTGACCTGAGTGATCTTTGAGTCTTTTTCCAACCCAAACCTTACATTCTATGATTGTATGGGATTATATATGTGCTCGAAATTTTAAACAAGTGATTGCAAAATGAGCCTTTGGCATATAAATAAATGGTGAAGAGAGAGATTGCCTGTGATGTAGTAAGTTCTGATTCCTTCAATTTCTCCTCATTCTTATGTTTTCACCTATAATTTGTTCTCTGATTTTTTCTACTCTATTTGCATATTAACAGAGGATTCTTCTTTAATCCCCAATTGCTGCTTTTTTATTATAAGCAGTTCTGAATCTTCATTGGCTATTTCATTAAGTGAAATAAATATATCTACAAGGTAGAGTATACTGACGAATGAACGACAAGGGACTATATCATTAATTTGCTTCTAAGTCTTTGCAATTATGAACATTAAAATATTTAACTGATTCTTTTCCTCTAATGAAATGAGAAGTGGCTGTTAATTTTTTATCACTCCCCTAAAAAACCTGTACCATTCCTAATGGATACATAACCAGAATTAATGTTAGGTGGAAATCATTAGTGATATATAAAGAGGATTGTATGCGTTTCTTATGGCATTTGACCAGAAGGTATATTTTCCTGAAGGCAGTTTACATTTGTATTCAATTGGTTTTATGCTTTCTGCTGCATGTTTTGAATCTCAGAAACAAACAAAAACAACGTCAAAAAACCCCCCAAAAACCCACAATAAAGCACAAACATATGTAACTTGTGCATAATAATATTGGATAGAATTAGATTTACAGAGGTCATTAAAATCATCCCTGCTTTCTTTTAGGGAAATGAGAATTTTGAAATTTCATACATTTAAGGCTAGGAACTTCATAATCTCCTTTGGTAATTAATTTTAATACCTAAAAACACTTTCTGTCAGGATTTTTTCCCCATAAACAATAGAATTGAAATGATCTTGCCATTTTTCACTTTTTCAAACTTTAAGAAAAAAGCTAAACAATAGGTTACAATTCTTCATCAAATCACGAGTTTATAGTAAAATCGTAAGCCTTTTATTAAACCCATCAAACTAAGGTTTCCTTTTGTTCATTTTTTAATTGATTTCTTTAAAATCATCTTTTATCATTTCTTCAAGTGTTATAGTCAGGACCATATTTATAAATATTATAAGTCTTTCCAATACTATAAATATTTATAAAATACTTAGGACAGATTCTGTGCAAAGAGGTGAATGCAGAATTTCGATAGAAGGCGCTTTTAAGACGGAGTCCTGCTGAAGGCAATTTCTGTGGATCGAGGTGGGGGGAAGAGTCTGTTAATGGAGACTATTAACGGTCCCCATTAGAAGAAAGAGGGTGAGTCATTGGCCCGGGAAGAGATAAAAAGTAACTTCACTGAAGCAGCTAAAGTTAAGCAATTAAACATATTTCAAGATCATTATCCTTCCGAAGGGGAAGCATGAGGGAAGTGGACTTTATACAGAAATGAAGGACGTCGTGAGAAAAGAGAAGCGTGTGGAGGCAGAGGGCAAAGCTGCGAGCAGCCACAGATAAATGACCCATCTCTTGGATGCGCGAAGGGAGAGTCTGGCTCAAGCGGGTGCTCTCAAGAATCTCTATAATGAGCTGAATTTATGGCGGAGTGCAAGGCTGAAGGGAGTTGTTAGTAAATAATAGGAAGAGTGTGGTAATGACCCGATCACCGGTCTATAATCAATCAGGGGGTGGTTTCTGTGGGGGATTCTCCTGGGGGATTATTAGGGGGAGAAAAGAGCTAAGGTCAGACGCTGACTCGTGGGGGCCCATCGTCGCTGACTGGGAAAGATATTTTATTTCTGTATGGAGAAGTTCTATTAGGGAAGCAAGGAGAAATGCCTGAGAGACTTTGTGTTTTTCCTTTGTGGTCTGTTTTCTAGGAAACAGCAAACATCTGGATGGAACTTAGTTAAACTGCAAATGTTTGGAAGAAGCTGATATATACTAATAACATACCCATGAGATGGTATATAATTCTTTTATCGAACATTTTGAGGGGCACAGCATGAAATGTAAACAGTCTTCTGCTTAAGTACATAAGGTATTTGCAAAAATGTGTTTGAGGCTCTATGTATAGAGATAGAATAACAGATGTATATTTATAGAGATAGAATATCTCTATGTATAGAGATAGAATAACAGATGTATATATTATGGGTAGATGGGTGGTGTGGTTTATTTGCCAGCACATTAAGAAATATTATAAAATCATGATTTTTCCCCCCTAGTATTTTAGCTTCAATATTTGACAGTATATTTCTAGTTTCTGGTACGTATTATTTAATTGTCTTCTTTTCACACAAAAGTAAAGATGCTGGTAGCTGGCTTGCATCCGCTGTGGCATGGTTGAGGCTAAACAGATGCTCCTTTCTCTACACTGAGTCTCATCTTTGTTTTGCTGTAATTTGCATTGAGGAGACCTGTGCTTTTGTGGTAGTTTTGACCAAGATGGCGCTGTCGGTAGCACTGAACTGCTGGTGGACAGGCGCGAGCCTGTCTTCTCACTGATCAGTTAAAGTAGAAGAGTCTCTAGGTGTGTAAATGCTGATTTAGTGGGTTTGATACACAGTGCATCAAAGTAAAGGTTAAGAGAAAGTCCAATGCATAAAAGTCAGGAACTTCCAACAGATGAATCTTCATATTACATATTAAATGACTTATCACAGAGTCTTAAGGAGGCCACTGGGAAGGCTCACTAGATGATCTAAATTTTGATGGAAACATAGTGAAGTGTCTGACTCTCTCAAGGTAAATTTAAAAGGTTGGAAACAGGCTGACTACTTGCTTTTAGGGCAAAAGTAAGAAGAAATTGCCATTGCCTTTGGGTTGGCCTCTATCCTTTTGTCTAAGTACAAAGAATGCAAGAGTGTTTCTCATGGACCAGCTGTGGTCCATGTCATCAAAGGCTGGCGTGATGTTCTTCTAAATCTTATCCAAGAAAGCCGCCTGGAGAGAGAAAAATGTCTAGCAGCGAAGAAGTATAAGTCTAGTGCATTCCTTGGGCAGTGGAAGAAGTACAAGGTCACCCAGAATAAAGACACATTCAATCTGAATCCAAGATCAATAAACAAAAATCAATCATATTGCTATGCTATATATCAGCAGTAACATAAATGAAAGCAAAAGTAAATAAATTTTAAAATAATGTCAAAAAATCAAATACCTAGGAATAAATTTAACAAAAATATATAAAACTTGTATCTAGAAAACTATACGACACTGGAAAAAGTTAAATAGGTCCCAAATAAATGGATAAAAGAATATATTGCTTATGTACTAGAAGACTCAAAACTGTGTAAAAATGTTAATTCTCTCTCGAGTTGATGCATAGATTCCGTGTAAATGCATTAAAATCTGACAGGTTAAAAAAAACAAAGACATGCTCACCCAGTATATTAGTTTGTCCGAGCTGCCATAACAAAGAACTATAGACTAGGTGGCTTAAACAACAGAAATTTATGTTCTTGCATTTCTGGAGGCTGGAAGTCTGAGTTCAGGGTGCCAATACGGTCAGGTTCATGGTTTGCAGATGGCCACCTTCTTGCTGTGTCTTTCCTCAGTGTCTGCCCATGGAAAGAGAGGGCGAGAAAGCTCTCTGGTGTCTCTTCTAATTCAAACTCTAAATCTATCGTGAGGGTCCCCATAATGACATCTTCTAAACTTAAGTTTCTCTCCAAAGTCTCTTCTCCAAAAAGCATCAGATGAGGAGTTAAGACTTCAACATATGAACTTTGAGGGGACATAATGCACTCTAGAGCACTCAGTCTGAGCAAATACAGGTGACAGATCCCTGGGGATAGAGTCTTTCAAGAGTCATTGAAACACCCAGGTGATGGGCCATCCACCAATTTAGAACTCTCTTGCCTTCTACTCCTTCTTGGAGCCCCAACCTGGGCGTCCCTGGTGCTGAGGGCTGAAAATTAAAGCTGGCAGAAAGGAAAAAGAATTAAAAATGTTAAGATGGAGAGAGAATGCTCCTTTGTTCTTCCCCAATAGGCACCTTTCTGCTAGATTCTGGTGATGCTGGGGTTGACTCACCTTTAATGCTAGATTAAAATTCTGACCAGTAAATGGGACCAATTATTTTAATTATTGCATTGCAATAACATTTAATGTAGCAAGAAAATCTTGGGGAGCCTGAATTTTCATCTTGGAAGATGGCAAGGACCAATTTCATTGAATAAATTTTAAGAGACAAAAATAGAGTTACATTTTATGAGGCATGCTCGTTCAACTTAATGATTAGCTCTATTTTGCCTCTTAATCCATTTTTTTGGGAAAATCTAATTTGTAATAATGATGGTTTTATAGAGGGATGAAGACTCTTAGAACGTGATCTCTAGATTTAAGAAGTTTTACAAGTTTATTTATTTTTTTTTTCCTGGAAGAGTCTGAAATGAAACCATTTTAAGTATCTGTAATACCCACAGTGGCCGCTTGGTGGCAGCCATCCATGAAAGCTGTGTCTTGCTTGCTTCAGCCCTGTCCCTGGGAACCCTGCTTCTGTGTGAATAGCATTTTTTCTTTCAGCTCCCTTGACTCGCCAAGCCCTCCCACCCCAGCAGTGTCTATTCCTGCTTTTGGTGGAAGCTATGTTTCCCCTGACAATATTTATTTTGTGGTTGAGTTCTCGTTGGTCAGCCTGGGTAGGCCAATTTCCTGACTCTTTCTTAATATCTTGTATTCTGGTTCTGTTTATGTTAATGCACTTGGGAGGAAATTTAGCAGTTTGAAATCTCTTCTGGTTTGGAGGTTTTTCTTTTGTCCTCATTTAATTCAAACACCGATCGAAACACTGAGAATGAAAATCTGCTCGCTCTTTTCCCTGGAAAAGTTTTTTCAAATAATGCAAACTAAACACCTCAGAGAGAGAAAACTGTTTCTCTGCTTCTCTTGAGTCTTCATTATTCATGTTTGCACACATCATTAGCAGGGTGTTTTCTCTAGCTTTGTGTGTTTGTGTGTACATGTGTGTGTGTATACATACACACATATAGAAATTTCCTTCATTAAAATCTACCCAAAATTAATCTTTTCTGATCGGTTTGTTTCTTTAACAACAAAATTTCATTTACAAGGACCCAGTAGCCAAGTGAGTGTTTTATTTAGCACCCAGGGAGAAAAAAAATTGATTTTGCAAACCAATTACCTTGCTACGATTCTTTAGAAATGAAAGTCAGCTACTATCTGGATGGAGGTGGTTGGGTGGGGATTTGGAAAACCTTGTCATTTGGGATTTGAGCAAGCTGTTTTCTAAAGCTAGGCCCAATGTTTGTAGCTACACTTGCTGTGTGTCCTCAGGCACAGCAGCGATTAGGTTTGCTCTGAATTTTAGATGAAATCACTCATACAGGCCAAAAATGCTGCCTGTTTGGCAGGGACTGTGCTATGTGAGCCGAGTGACGCGATGAGCACAACCGGATGTGGTCCCTGAGCTCACAGAGGACACAGCTCCGTAGATAGAACAACTGTGACTTCAAACGAAACACCCGAGAAGTGTATTCATAATCACAGACTGAGGTCAGCGCTCGGAAGGAAACGAACGTGTTAGAGAAATTCGCAACAAAAGCTGATCCAGGCTGAAAGGTCAGCAAGGCCTCCCTGAGAAGTTAGACTTCTGGTGAAATCTGAAAGATAGTTGGCATTCAGCAAGGACAGGGCTGTGGGGTGGAGAGGGGGACAGTGTGGGTGAAAGAGAACGAGCACGTGCAGAAGCTAGAGGCGGGAATGAGCCCCACAGCTCTGAGAAATGGAGGGGAGGTTTTGGGAGGTTGGAGCACAGAGGGAGAGGGAGAGAATTGTGCAATGAGGCAGGAGAGGACAGTACCAGCTGCCCCTGAGGTGCATGGCAGGGGTGGGGAGCTGCTGAGAGCGCTGTGGTTGTGATGTATGAAGACTTGGAAATAGCCCTCTGGCTGCGCCTAAGGAGCCCAGACGTCAAGAGTGGCCAGGATGCCTCCAGAGCTGAAGGGGCAGCAGTGCTAACCCTGGTACCAGAAGTGGGAGTGTTGACCAGAGGAGAGAGGACCAGGAGGGTTCAGGAGACAGGTAGTACCTAAAAAGGCACTAAACCATTGAGGTGAATTAAATGGGGCAGGGATATTAAGGAACAGGAAAGCCACTGGATATCCTGACTTGAGTAACTGAAAGTTTGGTGTCTCTTCTCTGAGTGAGGGAACACTGGTTGAAGACAGATTCGAGAGTAAAATATGACCTAGCTGATTAAATGCAGGGTCAGAGAAAGTTTGGGTGCAGTTTATGAAAACGAATAAAGCAAGCATCATTTAAAATGGAGTTGGGAAGGCCTGTAGGGGGAGCTCTCACGCACAACAGCTTGTCACCCCACACAAAACTCAACAGGAAGAAGCTCGCTTTATTCCCCACAGGAGGAAGATTTTCTTCTTGCCCAGGAACAACCCAGCCTATGAGAAACCATGAAAATCCCAAACTATTGCTTTCAGTTCAAAGCCACCGTTCTCCACTTTCCTCTGTAAAAGCAAGCCCCTTTCCTTCCTTCTCTGCTCTTGCCTGTGTGGTTTTGCCATAATTTGCATGTTCCAAGTTGTGATTCTTCTGCTATTCCCACATAAACTCATTTTGCTGGTAAACAACTGGCTGTTTCATGTTTAAGAATGACAAATGGAAAGAGAGAAAGGCAACGTTGTTTAGGGCACTATTAAATCACACAAACAAAACTGTCTTGAAATAATGCCTTGCACACAATGAGGAGTTCAGTCATGGTTATTTCCTTGCCCTGTCCTGCCCTCACTTCTCTCTCTTTTCTTCTTCTAAATTAAAAAAAAATGTCTGCTTCCTTCTTTCCTTTTTAGAATTTTATCTAAACTTGCTTGTTTAATTGTAGAATGTCTCAATATTTTCTACCTTATGAATCTCTATGACTCTTCCAGAATTCTTAGAATTTGTATATAGTTTGGTATAATTGAATAATTTTCCTGAAAGACAAGCTACTAGTTAGTAATTTGCCAGTTTAAAAATATTTTTATTTTACCGCATCTTTCACTCACATTTTGTATTTTACTGTACCTTTTAATGTAAGTAGTTAATTTATAGGGTGATTTGAGGGTGAATTACTTACCCTCCCTTTGTTAGTTTCTTAATTTGAAAAGTAGGTTAATAATCTGATGATAGAATAATTGTGCCTTCCTAATGGCTTGTTTTGAGCATTAAATAAGTTAAAATTTTGTAAAGTTTATTATAAGCACAAAATAAATGTTAGCTGTTATTATTAGCTATTATTATGGGAAAGGGAAAATTAATAGACTGAGAGACCCAGAGATGCAGCTAGAATTTAAGTGATGGAGGTTATAACTATGCTTAAGGTACCCACAAAGTGAAAGGCAGTGTTTTCCAGAGTTTATGATGTGAACAAAGGAAATTTGGAGACTAGGGAATTGGTACTCTCTGTGGAGAGTAGGGAATGGGTATTTATGCTTGCATGGCAAGACGGAGGAAGAAACCTGTGTTTACATTCCTCTGTGTCTCTTTGGATGGGCCTTTTCTTAGTGACATGGGGAATGTCGAGGTAGCTTAGTAACAGTGAAGAATGGACACTGAGTGCTTTCGTAGTGCTAACTAGGTGGGAGGTAGGCACTAGCCAGTCCTTCATGCACTTTATCTTGTTGAGACCCGTAAGCGTGTTGTCAGGAAGAGTATATGCTCATCTCCATCTTAGTGATGAGAAAACTAAGATTAAATGACCCACCCAAGGTTACACTTATCATTAAGTGGTGAGGCTGAGATCGAATCCAGACATTTTACTTTCAGAGCTAGACCTGTATGAACAAATTCTATTTCCTCAGTTTCACTTCCACTCTTAAAATTTTCCCAAATGTGCAAAATCTTGCACTTTAAGAAAAAAGCAATCATGAAAATTTCCTTTCTTTACTTTGAAGGAGAAGAGTTTAACCAGGGAAGACACATGTTGTTTGAAATAATCTTTAAGGGTACATATAATCCTGAGTTTCTATAATTCCATGAATGAAAAAAGGAATAAATTCAGAGACGTTGATGATGATGTAGGTGATAAACATACTTGTGCCATCAAATAACTGTCTGATGGCTGGTCACTAGGATTAAAAAAGACATCTCAATGAAAAAAGACAGATCAATCAAATTCCTATCTTTCATATTTTGAAATTTACTTATTCATTCAATATAAGCATATTATGTACCTATGATGGTCCAGTCACTGTGCTATATTATCATATTCTAATCCCTATCTTCAAGATGCTTGCAACTTCATGGAGGAGGGATGTAGGAAGAAGATTTTTAAAGTACAAGGATAATAGTGGTGTGTGTGTGTGTGTGTGTGTGTGTGTGTGTGTGTGTGTGTGTGTGTGTTATAGGAACAGAGAGAATTAATGCATAGTGAACTCAAATACAAAAATGTGAATCAACAGTGATGGGAAGTATGAGAAAATATAGGTGGATATGGGGGCAAATAAATTATAAACAATCAAAATAGAGGAATCAGACTAGCTGAGAAAAAAATGAAGAGAAAGAAAAATTTGAAAGGAAAGAATAAAAGAGCTGGGATAGTCCTGACTACCTGGGATCTAAGTTCAATGTGGAAATTCTCTTTCTTTTCTGGGTCTCTTAAGATACAACAGAATTGGAATAATGGCAAAAACCATCACCAAACCTAACATGACACCAAGGCCGAATCATAGACAGAGTAATCGAGGGTAGAGACAAAAAGGTAGAGATTATGTATTTCTCATTACCATAGATAGGCAGGGTTCTATTGGCAGTCTCCAATTCTGTTTTGATTCTGCAGTGACAGCAATGGCTGCCCTTTTTATTTGTCCCTTTCATAACTGCTGGGCTGCATGTGGAAGTGTAAGCAGGAAGTGTCTATAAACAGGTAATTGCAGGGGAGGTGATTAAGAATGTAGGAGCCTTGGGTTACTCAACAAGAAGGAATTTACATATATCTCGTGCTCAAATAGGAGAATAGTGCTGAAGTCTAGTGTTTTCTCCATTTCTTTTTCTTTCTTTCTTTTTTTATTTCTTACTCTTTTCTTTGGCTGTATGAGTTTATGCTGTGTCTCCAGGAAAACTTAGGACTTTGTCTTTTATTCATCAATATTTCTAAAAATGGGAATGTTGATGAATAATATGTGGGTTTTCCTGCCCTGGCTTGGTTTCTGAGCTGATTCTCTGGAGTCAGTTCATTTGGGCCACATGAAAGATGCCTAGTTGATAATGAGACAACTGTCCTAATTAACTAAGCCTTAAGAAGCAATTATCTCAGCCCACAGAGTGGGCTACCTTTGCCCTCATGAAGACTGGGCAGATGGTGGGTTCCAGGAGGTTCGAGACTGATTTTCTTTGGCGTTTCACACAGAATGTTTATTGACAGTAAAGGGTTGGCTTTAATATGTTTGCTCCTGGACTTACCAACCACTGGTGTTTATGAGTCCTTTAGAGAAGTGGCAGCCCAAGGTGGGAGAAGGTGCTGTGTTTGAGGGGTAGGTTCATTCTTTGATTACCTGCTTTATAGAGACTCACTTGACCATTTCATGCTGCTGATGTTCACAGCTCCACCCCTTTGCCCTTAGTGGAAATAAACGTTGTTCTCAAGTGGATTGATTTGTACTCACTGGCCTCCTTCACGCTCCCCAGCCATTTCCTCCTCTCTCAGTCTGCCTTTGATCTATTCATTGTTGGCTGTCATTTCTTGTGAGACTCAGAGAAACATCTCATGCAGAAAGCAAGTTCTGGTTCTTTGGGGGTAATGGTATTTCTCCAACCTCATCACCATTTTGGCAAAAATTTAAAGAAAAATATCTGACAATTCTTCTAATGTATCTACTATGTCTTTAATACACCCTTATAAATAAGTGCACAAGCAGATAAAATAAGCCAGCCTGCTTTTAAGGCAACAGCTTGGTAGATTATAAAATAAATAAAATCAAGTGGCTTTAATAATCTTCTGGAATAAATTGACTTTCTTTCCCCTCGGCAAGTGGCTATGTGAACAGTGGCCAGTAGGTCACTGGCTGCAAGTGCCAGCATCATTATCTCTGGAAATCTCTTTCTTGCACTAACATATAAGAAGAAAAATATATTAGAGGCTTCAAAGCTAGTATAATGAGGGTGACCTAGTGGGGAGAAGTGCTCAAGTATGTCCAGTGTAAAACTTTTTTAATTCTCGCCAATGGTACGACAAATTCTTTGGAGTTCTGAGTACTTACAATTAGCAAGTGAGAGGCTGATTAAAAACCCAAGCCCACGGCATGCAGAGTATGTTTGGGCTCTTTATTTTGTAAGTGGTTTTAAATATTTATTATAATAATCCATAGTCTACGGACTAATGGGCTGTAATATGTCTTTTATCTGCAATAAAGTCTTGATAAAATGAGACCGCATTGTAAGCACCTGCAGTTAAGTCTTGGTTGGAAAGTAAAATGAGGTCACTTTTTTTTAAATCACAATAATCATGTTTTCTGATTAATGAAGTGAAGAATAGATAATTTTACTATGCAGAAATCATAATACTCCGTACATAACACTTTGAACAAAAAGCATTAATTGCTATTAATGGCCTTGATGTCTATCCCGAAGCATCACATTTAATTGCTTTCTTCAGTTGCCTTTCTCAGTTATTTGGATTTCTCTTTCATATCGATGAACAATTCCCCAAATTTTATGACTGAGTCTTCTAATGTCAGAACTAGAGTTCAATTCGCAGTACTTCTTTTTCTGCTGTCTTGATTTGTAATGTCAGAATCTCAGTCACTACTCTCTCCCATTTCTTTCTCCACAGCTCTCAACTGGCTAGCTGCTGAGGTTAGCAAGACAACATGCTGGTGTGTTCATGGGTCTGTGCCAATTATTATCACCTCAGTCAGTTTTATTTAACCTGTTGCCCTGTCATTGACTCAGTACAGCTTGTGGATAAAAGCACTTGTGTGACAGGTGGTGAAGAAGTCCCCAGTGGGAGATAACAATCTGGTAATGACTTTCTTAATTTGTGGACCCAAGAGAATAGACATGAAAGCTGCATCTTGTGGCCTTGATGTGTTTTCTCAGACTGTATGACAGCCTTTGTAATCAATGTCATTAGTTCCTGTTTAGGACAGTGGGGAAGGGAAAATATCTCTGCCCATCAGATGTTTTGCCAGTTATTTGAAGCCATTCTGGATGCAACAAGTTCCTAAATGATATTCTGCTATTCTCCTTTGCTATTATGATCCTTACCAGAATTTTTCAAGTATCCATAAATTACCACTGGCTCTACAAGCACTAAATGGTTGGTTTTATTCATAGATATTTGTGTAGAGTGTCACTGGGAACTGTGATGCCCTCTTAGCCACAAGTGGGTCTTTGAATACAAATTGCCTCCTTGTCTTCAGGTCCTCACCATCCCCACAAGCTCTTCCTGATTTGGTGGACCCGTTGGAACATCTTTTCTTGCTTGCTTAAGCTCAGCTCTCAGGTTATAACTCTTTGTCTTTGAGGACCTCACTGAAGGGAATGCGGTCCCTCATGATCACCAGAGACTTCCAGGTGAGGCTCATACTCACCCAGACATTCACTAAGAATTGTTAGTGGTTCCCGCCAGCTGTAGCTGGCTCACCCTGGCCTCCTCTGCTGGGCTCCTGCCTTGTCCTGTAGCTACTCTGGGATTCTAGAGAAATTTACGTTAAGGAACACTCTTTGTTCCTGGCTAAGATGTTGTCCCCTAGATTCCTCTTTCTCTCCTCCTTAGTAAACATGGGCACGAACCATCTCTTTATGGTCCCATCCCCTAAATCTCCAAGAGAGTCCAGTCTGGGCCTTCCCTCTCTTCCATTTGGGCCTCTTTGACTCTCCTGATCTGGGAACTGGCTAATCTGAAAATCTAACGAACCCATGTTTTAAAACCTCAGAGGCTCACAACGAAAGAAAGACTTTAAGAATGACTTTACCCCTTAAGACTCACATCCAGGACATTTTCTTCTGGTTGTTCTTTAGTTATCATCAAAGCTGAATGTTAGTTATTTAAATCTCGGATAGACATACTTGCAAAAGAAAATGTTACCTATCTCAGTAGGCCTTTTAACATCCTTCAGTGGTTCTCGTGTTACAGCTTTTCTCTCAGTCATGTTTATACTGTTTCACTGGCAGTTTTTCACCAGCATCATCTTGGGACTCATTGCCTTTAGAACTTGACAGACTAAAGATGAGGATATAAAAGTGTGTTCTCAGACCAATTCCAGTGTGTGTTGAATCAATTCTCAGACACCAATCGGATGTCCTGAAATTCCACTCAACTTCAATACTGTCTATCCAGAGATAGTGTCAGGTCCCACAGCTTAAGGGCTCAGTCCCACAAGACTGCCCTCTAACTTCAGAAGTCAATTGCAAACCCAAGTTGTCACCTGCGCTACAGATGAGAGGTTCTCTAATCCCCTCCTTAGGTTCAAATTGATTAATTTGCTAGAGTGGTTCATAGAACTCAGAGAAATATTTTGCTTTCTAGATCACCAGTTTATTATAAAAGGATATTACTCAGGAACAGCCAGGTGGAGGAAGCGTACAGAGGAAGGCATGGGGAAGTGGCGAGGAGCTTCCATATCCTCTCTGGGTGCTCCCCTGTCCCCAAATCTCCACATGTTCAGCAACCTAGAAGCTGTCTGAAACCCATCCTTTTTTTAAATTAAATTTTATTTTTTATTGGAGGCTTCATCATGTAGACATAAGTGATTAAATCTTGATTAAATTATTGGCCATTGGTAATTGATTCAACCTCCAGTTCCTTTCCCCTCTCAGAGATGGGTGGGGGCGGGGGGATGGGGGATGGGACGGAAAGTTCCAACCTTCTTAGCATAGGGTTGGTTCTCCAAGCCACAAGCCCAATCCTTTGGTTACCCGGGGCTTTCCAAAAGTCATCTCACGAGCTTAACACAAGGCATCTTTATTGCTCTCTTCTTTTAGGGAATTTCCAGGGTTTTTGTAGCTCTGTGCCAGAAACAGGAATAAAGACCAACTATGTATTTTTTATTATACCGTGAGCTTCCAGTCCGTGGAGCACAGCCAAAGTCCTGAGCCTGAGCTCATTAGAACAGAGCTCTCATCAGTGGAGCCCATGGATACCTATTATCCATGGTTTCACTTTATACTGTTTGATTTACCTATGGTCAACCACAGTTCAAAAATATTAAAAGTTTTTAAATTAAACAATTTATAAGTTTTAAATTATACACCGTTATGAGTAGCGTGATGAAATCTTGAGCCATCGCACTCAGTCCCACATGGGACGTGAATCATTCCTTTGTCCAGTGCCTCCAGTCTGTATATGCTCCTGCCTATTAGTCACCTAGCTGCCTGCTAGCTTATCAGATTGACTGTCAGAATACTGCAGTGCTTGTGTCCAAGTAACACATTTCACTTAACGATGGCTCCAAAGTGCAAGAGTGATGACCCCTGCAATTTGTAAAGTGCATCCTTTAAATGAGAGGGTGAGAGTTATTGACTTAATAAGGAAAGAAAAAAATAATATGCTGAGGCTGCTAAGATCCACGGTAAGAACAAATCTTCTAAAGTTAGGCCACAGAGCATGATAAATGCTTAGTTAAGATGAAAAGGGTGTTAGAATTTTGGGTGGAAGACAGGAATAGAAAGCATGTTCAGATGGATGACAACATGTTACACCAGAAAGCTCTGAGCCTGTGTGAAGACTTCAGTGAGGGATCCCCTGAAACAAGTGACACCAAACCAGTTACTACAAGTAAGGGTGGTTACACAGATTCAGGAATAAGTTTGGACTGAAAAATATAAAAATTACTGGAGAGGCTGTATCTGCTGGTGAAGAAGCTTCCGCCACGTTTCCAGTAGAGATGGGTTTGGTACTGTCCATGGTTTCAGGGATCCAGTGAGGGTCTTGGAACATATACCCCAAGGCTAAGGTTGGGGGATAACTGTATACGTTTTTAACATGTGTACATACACTGGAGTTTGCAAAGAACTAGAATAGAAAAGCAAATGCATATAATGACTAATGTAACTAAAATTTTAATTGGCTTCTCATTATATATTTGCTGATGATATAAAATTTTCCTTCCTGGAATAAAGAGTATAAACCTCTGGGCAGAAAATAACCATGAATTGTTAGTTTCTTTCTAATCTACATAAAGAAGAGGCTCTGAAACTGTTTTAATATGTTTATCATGCAAAAGGGCAGCAGAGATAGAACTGTTATAGATCCCAAATATTTATTATGTAGCAGCCACCGAAGGACACATGCTTTCTGACTTCGGTGGACCGGATCCTCTCATCCATATACCACCACCCACCTCCGAAGGTTTATTTCTTGAGAGCAGCCTGCCATCTGCCATACAAGCATGCAAAATGACTTATTTCAATTATAAGAACATTCAAATCTCTTTCCTGCTTCTTGTAAGGGTTCCTTGGGAAGTTTAAAATACTCCATCTGGACTAGTGATAATTGATATAAATTCATGCATTATAACCTGGATGTTTTTCATCTTTTTTGATGGTAATAGTGGTATAGATCTACTTTTTTTCTTTTTTTTTTTTAAATGTATCTAGCAGGCCTTTTTTTTTTTTTTCTTTTGGTGGAGAGTTTTAATTGTGTCAGTAAAGGACCTTATTTCCCAAAATAAAACACAAAGAAAGAAAGAAAACTCTAGTAGTTTTCCATGTCATTAGCATCTCTCCCTCTTGCCACCAGTACCACCTGGCTGAAACCCAGTCTTAGTTAATCATGACCTTTCCTTCTATTAGTAGTCTGTTACAAGAAAATGTGTAGATACGTTAATTGACAATTTACTTTCTGTTTACAAAAACAGTTCATTTGCCCAACACGGACTGAGTTGTCACTGTGGTGATTAGCAGGCAAGGTGGACAAAGCTTAGAACATTATTTGGAATCTCAGTGAAGGTCATATTCCCTGTGCTAGTTTAAGTGTGTGCATGCAAATGATGGCAAGTCTGTCACTCTTTTACTCTCACAAAACAAGCTTTGTTAAATATGATCATTGGGAAGGTAAAAGTTTCCTGCAAAGACTATTTTTAATTAGTATTGTTACAGGAAGAAAGTCCACTGTCATTTAGTCAAGGAGTAGTTGACAAGAGACAAAGTAAAAATGATTGCAAAAGCTGGTGTAAATGGAAATCAGGTTGAAATTTTTGATATTAATAACAATGAAGGACCCACTTATTGAGCTCCCTGATTTACCCAATGAAGAACTTCATGGTTTTAGTTTTAGCAAACTAAAAAGAGTGTAAAAAAGAACTGAAATTTATGGCATTGTATTTATTTCTATGAAGGAATATTTTGCTAGCAGTGAACCATGAGGTTGGGGAGAAGTGGCTGGAATTTCAACATTCAGCATGGTTGCTTTATTTAATCAGAGTAATGAATCTCTTCCTTTGTCAACATATGGCTAGTCTTCCTCAAGTTATCTTAATTATATCAGGCAGAGTGTGCAGTTGTTTCATGCTCGAAAAGTAAAAATAGTTGAACAATCAAACCGATTTAATCCCGAATGCCAACAGTGACAAAGGGACCACTTTCGTGACAGAAAACTGCATGGTTTTATACCTTTCAAAAGGCTGAAATAATACTTTATTTTTGTATTATCACATGTACAAGTTATATCTATAAAGTTTAACAGAGAACTATACTTAAGTTAATCCTCTAGGGAGAGTTCTTATTAACTATTAAACAGTAGAGGAACTTCTGGAAGAGAGCTATTTATGCTCTACTTTTGAACTGGAAAATGTGAAGTAAATTTCTGCACGATCTCTCACACCTTTCCAGACAAACAGACACATAGATACTTAAAGATCAGCAAATCAAAACCAAGTCTCAAGTACTTCATGGATAACAGCTTTTTAAAAAAGGATCCAAACTGCTGAATCAGCAGGAGGTATGTTTTAAATACTCATTGTGAGCTTAGGAGCATCAAACTGTAAGTGACTTGTGGACAGTACCCTTCTTGTGTTTCCAGAGCCTAGTAGAATATCTCTCTTAAGATAGACATGTTAAAGGAATACATAAATGATCACCTAGCACAGTTGGGGTGCATACTGAACATTCAGTAAATGTGAGCTGTTTTATTTTTAGTATATGCCTTGGTACATTTTAAGCATCGGTGTTACCTCTCCACTCTAATCCCATTGTACCTCTTTTGGAGTAATTTCCAGCCTTCTGTGGATTCAAGGTCATGACCAAGATTTTCTGTAGCCTGGCAGTGGTTCTTATCATTACTCTGGAGTTTTGTGAAGTTCCGATGTTGGTGGTTTGATTACAGAGCTGATAGTGTTTATACATCTTTGTTGGGGCCTCACCTTCTAGTTCAGTTTTATATATCTTTATACCATTCACAACACTTTGCCCTGTGTTTTGTACTCAGAGGATGCTCATAAAATGTTTGCTGAATTGAAGTGACCCAGAGTAAGAGAACATTTAAAACAAGATGCTAAGAACACAGTGCTGCTGCACCAAGTTCTCTGGCACCATGGAAGAGAGCACTCCAGCACACCACAGAAACACTATACAGAAATGCTAGCACTTTGAGATTTTGAATTCAAACTCATAATTGTGACAGAACAGGAGGATATTCCCATAATGCTCCATGTGTGGGCAGAGCTTCCTCTATCAACAGGTGTAAAATGTAGAAGTTATGTCTGGAGGTTTAGTTCCTCATTACTCTTCTTGGAAGAGCTGTCCTTTTTCTAAAAAGACTGTCAATTTAATCCCACTATTTCTGTTAAAATACACACAAAAAGGAAAAAAAAAGGATCAATCAAATAGATCAAGCCAGTCACCCCTGGTGGCAACTGGAATGGTAGACATCACAGTTAAGTTGTCCTCACATCTAATAGCAGGTCATCCTATTGGCAAGAAAACAAATTTCTACCCCAGGGTTCATATGAAAAAAAAAACACCAGAGATAATTTAATAAGAAAAACCTTAATTTAAGAAAAACCTTAATTCAAGCAGTTTCATGCTTCCATTTTGCTGAAATTTTAGCCAGAAATAGTTCAAAGGATGAATATAATCTCACTGGAATCATATAACAACTCAATTTCTTGAATAACATTGCCAAAAGTCAGCAAGTGAAGAAACAAAAGGTTTCAGTAATGATTGGACTCAATAGTCAACTTTAGAGTAATGCAGGGTTATTTGCAATCTTCTAATTTTTTTAAAAATAATAAGGAGTTATATTTGCTTTTAGTGTCTTGCCATGAACCTTGTACATTTTTCTAGTAGTTAAAAAATTAAGACATCAGAATATCACGGTTATACTGCAAGATGAGATTCCATAACCACCACCAGTGAGTGGGTATTATTTCTGTCATGCCAGTCAAATCCTCTCTTATCGAAGCTATAGAAATTTAGATGTTTTAATGATGGTTTTAAGCGGCTGTCATGAATGTGACCATGTTGTCCACCGTATCCACGGCATTGTATTGGTTTTGATTTTCTCTTTTCTTCTCATGGTTCCTCTTCAGCCATCGCTGTCACTCATTTCTACAAAATTCTTAGCTATTGGATTGCCAGAGGATTCTTTTCCAAGCTCTCTTCTCTCACTCCATATGCTTCCCTCTGAGGTCTCGACATTCACTCTCCTGCTATAGCTCCCAATAGTTCCTCTGTGATTTAGACCACTCTCTGGAGTTCCAACTAGAATATCCAATTGTCCACTTAACATCTTCATTTAGAAGATTTCCAGGTAATCAAAATTTAACTCAGTTCAAATTATCTTGGGACGAATTATCTTTCTCTCTCCCCCTTCAAAAAGTGCTTTTTTCCATTTATTTCTGTATCGAGGAATGGCAATCACCATTCTTCCATTTGTCAAACAGTTGGGTGTCACCCTTGAGCATACCCTCTCTTTCACATTCGAACACCACTGAGTTGTTGGCTCTGCCTTCTCTCTGCATTCCAGATGTTTCTGCCATCTATTCACTTGTCTTTCTCCCCACTGCCACAATCCTATTCCATGCTATCATTGATTCTCTCCTAAAAAGCAGCAATGGCATCAAAATTGGACTCCTGGTAACACTTTTTAGCTCCCTCGCTGCCTCTGTAAAGCAGACCCAAAACTCAGTTCTGATCACATCATTTCTGATTAATGACCTTTGATTACTTTTCATTTATCTAGGATAAAGGATGAATTCCTGCCTTGTTTATGAGAGAATTATGAGAACCCTTGACCTCACTAGACACACTTCCCATGAAGGCTGGAATAGATGCTCTTTGTGACAATAGGCAGTATGGGATGCTTGCTGGTCCTGCCTCAGCCACATTGTCTACCTTCATCAAATTCTCTTCTCTTTTTTGTTCACTTGCTATAGCCATCAAGTCCTTGTTCAGTTTTCTGAACATACTATATTGTTTTGCTTGAACATAGATATTTCCACTTATCACCAAACTGCTGGTCACCTTTCACATCTTAACTAAAAGGTGGCTTGCCTGGTAGGACTTTTCTAAACTCTCTTTGTTTACTCTCTGTAGTACCCCATATTTTTCCACTTGGTTGAGTTGTAATCGGAATGGTAATTTTTTAAATGTCATCTCCATGCGGGAAGAGATCACTTCTATGCCCAGAACTTAGAATCAGGTCAGGCATGCATCAGTAGCTCAGTAACTTTGTGAAATGAATAAAGATATAAATGAATATATAATGGAAAGAAGATATATGGGATGAGTTTTGCACATTCTGCATTTTAGTATAAGGTTACTCATATATTTATGTATTTATTCAGTTAAATGGATATCAAAATAATAATTTCCATTTTAGGGCAAGGAAATTATTGCAAGTCAGTGACATCTAGAGGAATGAGTGTCTAGATATCAGGAGAGCTGAATTGTGCTGTCACTAACTAGCTGTGATCTTGGTTAAGTCACAAAACATTTTTGTGCTTTGGTATCCTAAATTGGAAATGAAGACAAAATAATTAGCATCTTACTATCTGAAATAAAATTATAATTATGATAGTACTCTAAAAATGTAAAGGCACTATATTAATATTTTCCTAGGGCAAATCTATCTCAACTCACAGTATCTCTTTGTATTCCTTGTAAAGAAAAGTGGGATCTATTGGTCTTGTTCATAAGTCAATGTGTTTCAAAGTGTGGCTTGTGGACTAACTATTCATTTGGGTGTGTGTGGGATAACTTGATAGAAATTCAGATTTCTGTAACTCTCTTGAAGATATTCTAAATTAGAATCTCTGGCAATAGGTGCCAGGGAAATCTGTCTGTCTGTCCATTTGCCTAACAACCTACCTACCTACCTACCTACTTATCTATTTATTCATCCATCATCCATACATGCATTATTTATCTATCTATCAATCATTCTATCACCTATGTATCTATCACCATCACCACCACCACCACCACCACCACCATCATCATCATCATCATCATCATCTATCATCTATCTATCTATCTATCTATCTATCTATCTATCTATCTATCATTCTATCATCTATGTATCTATCACCATCATCATCATCATCATCATTATCTATCTATCTATCTATCTATCTATCTATCTATCTATCTATCATTCTATCATCTATGTATCTATCACCATCACCATCATTATTATCTATCTATCTATCTACCTATCTATCTGTATTTAATTATCTACCATTTCTATAAAAGTCATACTTAGGCACACTAAAATTTGAGAATCACCATTTGTCTCTTTTCATGCTGTTCCCTTACTTGCGAAGTCCTAGATATGTCTCTTTAGTATCTATAGCCTTCACATCTTTAAGGTTTATCTTAAAGCATTTGCTTTATCTTAAAACTTTTCCATATTACTGCAGGAGTTCTTATTGAACTTCCTTTTGATGGTATTTTAAGGCACTTAAAATTCACCAAATTTAGCACTTAACTATACATATTGCTGTTTTGTGAACTAATCACTCCTGTGCCAGTCTTCCTCCTTCAAATAGATTATAAGTTCTCTGAAGTGCAGAAATCTGGCTTATTCCATTTCCATATGCCCCCAGTATCTGGCAGATGTTGAGCTTAGAGTAGGTTCACAAAATTTTCAAGGGGGAAGCCTGGAAGAGATGAAACTTTTAGTAGATGTAGAATCTGTAAAATCCTCTTATCCATTCTCCTCTTTGCCGCCGACCTGTTTTCACTGGCATTTTATTAGACATCCACATTATATTTAAAACTTTCTGCTTAGCTCTTTATAAATCTAACACAACACTAAACAGAACAGAAATTTAGCTCCTGGTGGATGGTCTGCAAATGCAGATTTACAGCATGTAGGAAGATTTTCAGGAGCTTTAGCAGAAGGTGCCACACATTGGGCATTAGTTTTAGAGACTGATTATAAAAATCATTTTCTGGTTGTGATTTTGTAATCTTACTTTCAGGAGGACCGTGGTCAATTCTGATGGGCCGGTCAATGTGCAAGAGCCACATCATGCTGTCTTTCTTCATCACTCGTGATTTATTTTTCTTTGATTTTTTAAAAAAACATATTGAAAGGAAAGGTGAAATAAGATTTGTACTGACTTGAAGAATAGATAAAAGAATTGTAAAAGTCTATTCAGAAGGGATTATAGAAGAGGACAAAAAGTCTTCTCTTTTCTTGTTTAAAAGATACTAGAATTTACCGAGGTGTTCTATTTAGGGCTGCTCTAGTAAAACAGGATATGTAGGACATATGTAAAGTGTGTGTGTGTGTGTGTGTGTGTGTGTGTGTGTGTGTGTGTGTGTGTGTGTGTTTTGAAAGTGTTTTGAGGGAGCTGGAACAGAGAAGTCTGGGAATAAGTAAAATTTGACCACTGTAACCATTTGTTATTTTGCCATCGAGAAGCCTCCTACAAACAATAAGCTGGTTATTGAAATTTTAATCAGAAATTTTCTGTGCATCTGAGAGCCAGGTCATAGAATTTATACCCCAAGTGTGTAGTTCCCATACAAAGGACTTCGAATTAAAAATAATAACAACAGTGTTACCTTCAATCGGTGAGATCTTGATTGCGTTTTAATTTTTCTGCTCTCGTTTTGATTTTAATTCTCGTAACACTATCCTGAAGCAGGTAAACAAGAATGACTATCCTCAGGTAGAAACGTAATCCATGCTATTATTTAAAATTTCTCCCAGGTGATTTGTTTCATAACATATTGGCAGTGCCACCTTCCCTTTTCTCTGCCTGCCTAGAAATCTCATGAATATATATATAAAAAAACAAGTCTTTTTAAACAAAACTAGCACACACCTAACTAAATATAAAAATGCATATTACATGCATCAAATACAATTAGAGGTCTCTTTTGCTGGTCTGAGGGGCAAATGATCTGCTCCAGTGTTGCCTGACATTCACCCGTGGAACTCAGAGGGCCCTTTTGAGGTCTGACGCGAGGTGACCTCCTGTCTCAGTCCATACATGGAGATATTGAAACTGCTTTTGCTAAAGAAGGAAAGAGGGTAATCTCATATAGAACAATTACACAAATAGGACTGTGGACTAGGTATGGCCATTGAGAATTCCCAGGGAACCATGGTTTGCAAACCACTCACTCCCACCCTGGCAGCCTCTGGGTGTGAGCTGCTTTATGGAGTATTGTCGCATAACCTCCACGTGTTACCTGTTTTGTGCTGGTCTTAGCCTATGGATAACCAACGTCATGGCTGGACCACCTTTGTGACTCTTATTATTGCAAGATGCCATTTAGAAATAACCATTGGGAAGCTTTGGGGAAGAAATAAAGGTTTATTACTCACAGGATCTGGAAATTACATAGTACACTTGGGACCACACAGAGAGGTCGCAGGTAGAGACAGAGTGTGTGAGTTCGAGGTTCTGCTATTATTGGGGTCGAGGGTGAGAGCCTAGGGTTTCACAGGCTCACTCTTTGTTGCTGAATCTAAAACATAAGATTGGGGGTATAAAGGAAGGAAAGAGAGAAAAGAGTGACCCAAATGGTCAATTATTGAAACCAACCAAGTTCTCTAAAACAAAGATGCCTCAGGGAGGGGAGACACCTGGCTCTTTATCTGTGCGTCAGGCCCTGTGTTAATTAGAGATGACCATCTTTGAAGTGGACATCTCTTTGAAATGGATGCCTCTGCAATCAAAGCTAAATCAGGCACTTGCTTTACCAAAAAAGAAAAAAAAAACCTGTCAAGTCTTACACCACACTTCCTTGGTTTCTTTCCAAAATTTATCCTGGACATCTATTCAGGAATCATCTCTCTTGGCCTTAGGCACCATATGTATACTCTACTTCCCAGATGCAGTAAGAAAACTGTCTCTGGGGACTGCCATGTTCCTGGTACTGACAATAAGGGTTCTAGGTGCTTGTGCTATGACCTGTGATGGCTGTGGAAGCCACATTTAAGACTGGTATCAGTGGCTGCTAGGTCAGCTTCTCTCAATGCCTGGTGCCTGAGCAACAGTCGCTTGTGGGCCCAGCAAGAGGGCTAGGGAGGAGTTCTTTCCTCAGTCGCCACATGTTTCTCTTCTTCCTATTTTCACAGAGACTCAGTTCTAGTCCTCCTGTGTCCCCTCCAGTTCTTCAGCCTGTCTCATCTCATTGTAGTCTTGTACCGAAACTCTCTGACTCATCTTACAGTTGAAGAAGAGGCAAGACCCACAGAGAGCAGCATGTTAAATTTTTTGAGCTGGGAGTCTACTCAGGTCTATCTAAAGGCAGAATATATGCTTTTAACCACAGCCCCAGGAAGTAGTTCTCTTTTAAGAAGATATCTCTTAAGGATGTGGGGAGAGAGTGATAACTAAAGGGGAACATAGTGGAAGAAGAGGCTTTTTGTTATTGGTGGTTTTGGGAGTTGGAAAGAAGTCAAATATGTTTTTGTTTCAGAGATGCACCTGAGAACAGAGGCTTGGTGTCAATTAGAGTGTGAAGTGAGCTAGGAATTCCAAGACTCTAGAAAAAACCTAATGATCCTTGCTTTGGGAATTTAGATGTAGACTAGCATGATGGACCCTGTTCTTCTCAGTTTATGGATAGTTTATTTTTCATGTTGATACTCAGACTAGAGTGAATTGAGTCGCAAAAAGGGTGGCAGAGTGAAAATCTGTTAATTTTAAGTATAACCATGGATAGTCTAACTAGTGTCTATGATGTATGTAAGCAGAATTGTAAGCAAGGGAGTCTGGTATATCTACACAATGGAATACTAGTCAGCCATGAGAAAAAAAAAATGAAATACTGTCATTCGTATGGTAATGGATGGATCTTGAGAATATCATACTAAGCAAAATAAGTCAGACAGGAAAGTCAAGGACAATAGGATTTCACTTACATGTGGGATATAAAACTGAAAGCAATAAATGAACAAGACAAACAAACAAAAACTCAAAGACACAGACAACAGTATGGTGGTTATCAGAGAGAAAAATGGGTGGAGAGAGGTGGAAAACGGTAAAGGGGTCAAATATATGGTGACAGAGATTTGACTCTAGATGGTGAACACACAATGCAATATACAAATAATGTACTATAGAACTGTACACTTGAAACCTTTATAATTTTATTAACCAGTGTCACCCCAATAAATTTAATAAAATTAACAAAAGAAGAAATGTAATCAAAGTGATCTTGCAAGAGAAACCAGCCGAATCCTAGGATGGTGCTCAGATATTGTTCAGCTGTTTGTGGCTAGAGGTGACACCTTTTTCTCCCAGTTTCTATTTATCTAAGGTTTGTTTGTTTGTTTTTTGGGTGAAAGGGAAGAATAAGTTGAGGATGGGTCCGTATTAGTTTCTAGGGCTGCCACAAATTACTACAAACTAGGTGGCTTAAAAACCAGAAATGTGTTCTCTCACAGTTCTGGAGGCCAGAAGTCCTAACTCAGGGTGTCCCAGGGCTGTGGCCCCTTCCAAAGCTCTAGGGGAGGACCCTGCCTGCCTCCTCCAGCTTCTGGTGCTTCCCACTGGGGCAGCTTCACTCTAACTTCTGCCTCCATCTTCACACACCTTCTTCTCTCTCGCATCTGCAAAGACCTGTGAAAGATCTATGCTCACATAAGGTCACATTTATGGGTACCAGAGGTTAGGACTTGGGCATATCTTTTTTTGGGGGGACACCATTCATCTCATTATGGGCAAAGCATTTGGAGAGAAGAGAAGGAAATGAACCAGAGTATGTAAGGGGGCAGCATACATGACCTTCCCTTTGCCAGGGTTTACCAAAGCTAATTCTCAACTCTAATAATAAAGTAATCTAAGCCAGAAGGCTTGTGGTCCTTGTGCAAATCTTGAGCATGAGCAGAATGACGTTGGGGCTCACACCGGTGACTGAGACAATGTCCCCAGTATCCTAAGTGGATGAGGACCTCCAGGTAGCTCTCAGGTGAGCGGTGTGGTACCCAGAATTGCAGTGGGAATACGCTCAAGCCCTGTTCTCTTGGAAAGTTCGAGAGGCATGGAATAAATCTCCTCAAGGTGCCTCCTTCAGCACAGGCAGCGGACAGCAAGTGTGATCAGAATCGAAGTCCACGAGCTGCTCTGGTCCCTGCAGTCATGTCAGGCCATCCTGGAATTCCTGAAATAGCTGAGGAGGCTTTGAGGGTTCACTTAAGTTTTGCCACTAAACAGGTAGGAACTAAGAGCCATTGTGATTTAGATGCTAATTTTAACAAAGCCTTATTTGCCTTCCTATGTGGAAGCCTGGGAGGGTCGGCTTATCAGGTACAGGTGAGATTAAAAGTGACTCTGCATCTCGTGTGGGGGCATGTAGCTGGTGGCTCCCAATTCCCAGCTGGAAGCCTCATTTTGCCTCCTTTGGAAAATTAGGATGAAACAGTCTCTGAAACCTGTGGTGTGAGTGGTCTAAGTAGAGCTGTCAGGTGCCCTGGAAGAATTTAGATGATAAGACCAGCCGATTGAAAGAAAGAGGGAAAAAAAAGAAAGGAAAATTAAGAAAAGTAGAAAATGACTTTAGAAATTGTAGTATTCTGTGATCTGATTGATGGCGACTGCGGGGAGCTTATTTGGGAGGAAAAACTGTGGAGTCTGTGTTCCCTGGGTGGGTACCAGCCAAGAGAGAGAGAGGAGGAGCCACAGTCTATGGCTGGCCAGCTAGCGTGGCTTCTGTGTTCAGGGGTCTCAGGACTGGGGCACAAGGGCAATGGCTGCGGGAGAGCCTTCCCGAGCTGGGGACCGAGGACCCCCATCAAGGCCTCATCCCACCCCTGAAGGTTGCCCTTCCCGCAACCCCTGATATCCACACTCCTCTTGGTATTCCTTACTCTGTCAAGCAAGAAAGAGATGAAAAAGTAATTGGTTTTGTTCAGTAGGAAAAAAAAATACAAATAAACAAACAAACAAAAACGCAAGAACACCAGCACAGCATTCTTTACTTTTTTGCAAATCTCTACTGTCACTTTCCAGAAGAGATGAGCAAAATATCTGTGGGCCCTAAGAAGGGGTGCTAGTGGGGTTTGGGAAAATGTTTTCTTGTGGAGACAAGGGAAATCGAGTTGGTCGCTTGTCAGCGACTCCCTGCTCATGCCCTAGGCGAAGGGCTCAGCTTGTATTCACAGCTGGTGCAATGAGCCACCTGAGGGCCCTGCAGATCGTGACTTGGGGTGACAGTTTCTGCTTCTTTCCTGTAGCAGTTGGTTGAGTTTAGAAATTGCCTTTTAAACGATAAAGGATGCGGACTTCTTTAGGTCCAAGAAAATGTCCCTGGGAATAAATGAGCCCATGCACTTCAGGCCCTGCAGAGGGCAGCAGAGCAGGCGTCAAGCAGGGCTGCCTGGGCCGCTGTGGACCATTGTCTTAGCTCCAGATGGAGCCTGGATACCTCGGGAGGACAAGGCAGAACAGAGCTGGGAAGTTTAGATAGAGGGAACCTGTCTGTGATCCTTCTGTCTTTGTAGCTGCTTCTGCTGCCTTTTGGGGGCACTGAGACATCCCCATCTCCAAAAGCACCTAACACATTGTCATCACAATAATTTATACCCAGAACATCCTCTCCACTGGACTACAGATGCCCACGAGCAGGGCCTTGGTTCTCACCTTTATGTTTCCAGCCCCAGACACAATTCTGGACACATAGCAAGTGCTCAGTAGGTATTCATGGGATGAAAAAAGGGATGGATGAATGAGTAATCCATTTTAGGTTCCACAGTATTTCCCCATTATGCACGATCAGAATGTCTTTCAAAGATCCATGGTACATCATGGTTAAGTTGTATAGAAGCAATAAAAATGATCAGCCTTAGATGTCCTGAGAAGGGCTGAATTAGACCTGAGGTTTTTACACCTGGGCAGACTGGGCAATAGTATCATATTCCGGTATACTGCTGAGCAAGAAAGACTTCAGTGTGGTAAATGGGAAGGAGACATGATTATAATAACTCATAATTTTGATAGCCTATGTTCCTATGGTATTGGTGATAATTGGTCAAATTCTGCCCACTTAAAATAAGAAGCACCTGATAAATCCGTGTCATAAAGGGTCATCTGCAAAGCCACAAATCCCATTTTTGCCTTAAAGAGAAGAGAGGAAGATGTTGTCACAATGAATGGGATACTATTGACCCATTACAGATTTTCACACATGGGAAGAGGCCACAGGCAAAGATGATGAAGGAGTCTTTTGCAGAAAAAGGCTTGCAGGTGGGTATAGTGAAGTCTTATTTTGGGGAAACACAATAAGAAACTGTCAGGATGAACTTCATATTTCTTCCAGCATTGCAAGTCTTCTACGAAGTTTTCTCTCTTTGCTACCCTGTGTGGGAAAAATGCTCCGTATGTTGAGAAGAGAATGGAAACAGGTTACTTGAAATATTCCATGTCCAGGATAATACCGACTTAGCCTCCTATTTTTCCATACTATCCATTTTAATTCTTATTAAACTATTGACATTTCTCTATGAAAAATAATTTTTTGGTGCTTTATTGTGCATGAAAAGTGGCTCTTAATTTTAAAAACTTTTCTTATTTCCCTATAGATTTTTTCTCCTGAGAAGATCTGTTGGCCCAGAAATATTTTCCGTCACACTTCTCATTTGCAATCATTCTCCTGCACACATCTGCCTTATTAACTCCACGTTTCTGTTGAGAAGTCAGCTTGAGGCTGTCTTTTCCTTTCTTACCTAATACCAATTCATTTTTCTGTAATCACCATTATTATTTATTTAACCAAGAGTCATTTTTTTTTTTTTAGATTCACTTTGGAGGAAAGACACTATACTAGATAAAAGCATATATTACCACATGCAAAAACCACAGACAAATAACTCTTTAGGTGATGGGTGAAACTGGAGATGCTCTTGACTTAATATACTCAAGATAGAAAAATAACGGGTATGTTATACAATGTAGCCATTTTCATTACTCAAATGGTGAAAGCAAAATTGGATACAATGTTCTTAATAGCCTTCCAACAATGCTGAAAAAGAGAGACTTGGGCATCTCCCAAGCCCTTGACAGGGCTTGCCTTTAGGCTTTCTTTGTTAGTCATTTCTTATGTCTATTTATATAGATCTTTTATTTTCTTTTGCTTTGTAAGTCAACAGCTGGAACCACCAAAGGTTCTGTTCTTCAGAACACCAGCTGGGTTTCTTTTCTACTAAATGGGCACATGATTCTGGGAGATAAGGCGTCTAGCATGGAAATTTGTTCGCTTTCTTTGTAGAAACTGTCTAAACTTGAAAATAACTTTTTAAAGTAGTAATTTGTCATAGCAGGGGCAAAACATATTCGCTATCACTTATTGAGGATTGAAAGTAGGGAAAAGTGTGGGGTATTACTTTCTTAAAAGACTGGGAGATGGTAAACCGTCTTGGAGATTTGCCAGCTCTTTCTTTCTTTCATTTTCAAGGGAAGAAGGCCATTTTGCTTAGTGGGTAAAAGACCACAATGGTGTCACTTTTGAGACCTGGGTATGTCCCACACTAGTTCTATGGCACTTTTCAACAATCACTTTTGACTTTCCCTCAGTGAAGAAACTGAGAAGTGAGCAGACTGAGAACTACTTTTCTCTTTAATTTTTATGATTGTAATATCTGTCCTCTTTAGAGGAAAATCCATGAGGACAATATTCTACATGTAGCCAAAATTATGGGACCAGAGATTAATAAAGTAATTTACAGCTAAATGGCAGTTAACTCTTTGACCACCCCAGACAGAAAACAACTGAATCTTATATTTAAAGATTAAGAAAATATAAACACCATAGTGGGATGCCCAAGGAAGAAGGAATGCCATTTTTAAAATTTTAGGCAAAGAACTGCCTTTTGAGAGTAGAGGTTGTTAATACTTTGAATTTCTGGAGATAAAAACTCATAGTCCTTTGGGGTTGAATTTTTTTTTTGGAGGGGAAACATCCTAGGATGGGTCACTTAAATCTGCCAATTAAAGACTAGTAGCCATCTACGATTCTTGAAGTTTCCACTTATCCCCAACCCGATTCTGCTGTTTGCTCATATAAATTGGTTTCTGTTATAAAGGAGAAGTTTTAAGGGTTTTTTCCCAAAGGAAAATTAACTTTTTTAGTTATTGCCTCCCACATGGAAATATGGATGAAACAACAGTCTGCACACTTTTTGAGGGGCTCGCAGAATTAAATTGTGGTGTAGAAAATAAAGTATATTTCATGACTAGTTGAAAATAGGGACTGAGATTGAGCCATACCTTGTAAATGAGATAATCTACCGGGGCTACCCGCGGCTGCCTCTCTAAGTCTTTTTTGTTCTTCTGGAGAGTGAGGGGAGAGCACTATGTCTGAGCTTGGAGAAGATGAGTGGGTTCTGGGCTCAGTGTGTGGTGATGCTAGAACCTGGTATGTCCCAGCACCCTTGACCCTGAAATGCAGAGTCTGGGTGATGCTGTGTGTGTTATGTTGAAATCAGTGGGAGATAATGGGAAACTGGGAAACTGATCACATTTCTTAGTAATATGAACCCCAATGGACTCCTCAGACTAGGTCGACCAATGTAGGTGCTCTTTGCAGATATCTGGGGAGGAGTAACTTTTTCAAAGTTCACTACATGGTGACAGGATCAAAACCCAGTGATGTCTGCGGCCTGGCAGTAGCCATGTTATATGACCATGCACACAGAGAGTAGGAATTTAAAAAATCCTAGCTGGTTTTAGCTACAGAAGTAAACTTTAATGAGATGGAAATTGATAAGTTCTTAAAATTTGTGGCCCTAAATCTTTGGCAGGTAGCAGAGACTTGGCAAAATATTTTGGGTGTGATAACAAGTTTTGTTTGCTTTTTTTTTTTTCTCCAGATATTTTATCTTTTACCTTCCATTTCCTGTAATCCAATAAGATCATGACTTTGGGCTTATTGCCTTAGGGAACAAAAGGAGAAGTAAATATTTCAAAGTCTATTATTACCTTAGGGAAATTCAGGAGATTTGAGGAGAAAATGAAATGTTATGAAAACCACTCTCAGCCTCTGCTTCATGACAAACTGCTTCAAAATTTAGTGATTAACACAGAAATCATTTGTTGTTGCCCTGGTTCTGCTGATCTGAGCCACGTTTTGCTGATGGTGATTGGGCTCCCTTCTTAGTTTTGAATCTGCTGGCAGAGCATGACCTCCCTCCTTTGTGTACTGATTAGCTGTCATTGGCTGGGAGATGGGGACACTTGGCTTTTCACCTACCATCATCCAGTAGGCTGGCCTTGGTTTCCTCACATGGTGGCGGTAGGGTACCAAGAGGGAGGACCAGTGTGTTCAGTGCCCCCTTAAGTTTGCGTTAGGACTGGCACAACATCACTTCTGCCATATTCCATTGGCCAGAGCATGTCCCAACAGCATCTCAGATTCAAGTTGTGGAGAAAGAGCCTCCAGTCTCGATGGGAGGAGTCTTGAAGACACATCGTTAAAGGACCTGCTTAAACTAAGAGCAGTAGTTCACTCTTCTCTGCAGCTGCCCACATGACAAAATACTGTTTTTTTTTTTTTTTATTCTGGGAAAGGTAATTAGCCAGAGAGTAATGATGATAATGCTTGGAACAATGATTTAGGGGCAGAATCCTAGGAAATCTCTGCAAAGCCCCAGTGGGTTTGTGGGGCCAGGGAGAGAAAGGTTCCCTGGGGGAGGAGAAGATTCTAGAAAGGGTCTGACTAAAATGTGAAGCTAGGCTGATGGGCTACAGATACCTAATAGAGATTTCTAGTTCCCAGCCAGCCACAGCAAACAATGGAGTGAGTCTTGTGCCTGCAGGTGTAACAGGGCACCAATACCGAGAGCCTGAGTTTCTAAGGCTGCATGAGGACATGTGGACAGGACTGGGAGCCATCTTGGGAGCTCCTAGATAAACTTTCTACTGAGAACAGAGACCTCCTCCTTTCTCTTGTTCACCCCAACACTTTAGCACCAAGTATGCCATTGCCCTCAACATAAACATATTTGCAGACAAAGGAGAAGAGATATCCTGAGATTACGTTTCTGCCATCTTGACAGAATAGGGCTCAAAATAATTAAAATGAAGGGTAAACATTTTTTAAGTATATCTTTTTTCAGTGGTTAAATTTGGAGTCTGAGATTCAGCTAATTTCCAATATAGGAGATAAGAGAATGCATGTTCAACTTCCTAAGAGTGTTTAATGACTCTCTTATTCCTGTTAAGATGTTAGGAAAGGGTGGATGTGGGAAGCCCTTCATCTAAGGCTCTGGAACAGTAGGAGTAGACAGTTGTCCATAGGTTAATATATTGTGGCTGTCGTATAGAAGGCTGTTCATCTTGTAGTAACAGTGAGGTGTCTGTGATGGTTAATTTTACATGATTTGACTGGGATAAAGTTTGCCCAGATAGCTAGTAAAACATTGTTCCTGGTGGTGTGAAGGTATTTTTTGAAAAGATGAACATTTGATTCAGTAGACTGAGTGAAGAAGATCGGCCCTCACCAGTGTGGGGGCATCACTCAGTCCATCTGGGGGCCCAAATGGAACACAAAGGTGGAGGAAGGACAGAGTCTCATTTCTCTTCTTGAGCTGGGAAGTTCGTCTTCTCTGCCCTTGAACATCAGATATCCTGGTTCTTGGACTCTTGGACACCACGCCCCCTGATTCTCAGGCCTTTGGACTCTCCCCCATAATCACATAAATCAATTTCATTACTAAACCTCCTCATATATCTAAAAATCTCTTGGTTCTGTTTCTCTGGAGAATCTGATGATATCGTTTAGAACACTGAAATTGTATATAGTTGAAGTTCTAGGAAATCTTACTCTAGCTTTGGAAGCAGATCTTTGAACCATGGCTGAGGTCGACTATTGTGATGAGGCAGGAATGGCGAGTACTACATGGAAGGGGAGGAAGTGGCGATGAAGAGGCTCAGAGGCACCATGTTTGAATGTATTTATCCTCTCAAGGTGAAGAATGCTTCAGATTCTGGATCCAAGGGTTTTCAGAGTGTAGAACTAACACTAGGAGTGCTAAAATATTTTTGCCATTTTTCATGGAGTGGGAGCCAAAGTATCTGCATTTGTGCTAAGACTAGAGACATGGGTGGTGACTATGGGAGAAAAGGGAGCAGTGGACGAAGAAAACTGGTGAGAAGCAGAGACAGGCTAAGAGAAATGCTTCTGACGGGGCCCAGTTTTCCTAGATTCTTCTAGTTATTGAGTCTGATAAAGAGAGGTGGTCACTTGAATTAATGAATTGAAATTGAAATTAATGAATTGGGGCTTAGTATAAATTAAGAGTTTTGTGAAAAGTTGAGTGCCTTAATAGGACCCAGCATGAACTAATAAAAATAAATCAGAACCCTGTGCTAAGGGGCACAGTGAGGAAATCTTATAGATGTGGGGCAAATGGGCAGTAGACAAAGAAAAATCATCTTTAGTGTTTTATTCTCTCGTTGTGACTCATTTAACTTTAGGTCTGACTTTCATTTTCTGTATAATGAGGATAGTAATGGTACTGACCTCTCAGAGTTTTGCATTTAACACCGCACTAGTGTTCAAAAAATGTTGTCTCTCATTTTTATGTGTCATACTGGATGATACCAGAAAATAGGAAAGGAGATGGGGATTGAAATCATCTTTCTTCTTTTCTTATTGCCTCAGTTGAAAGCTTCTCACTAGTTTAAGACCCTAGGATTGATAAGTCACAATGTACAGAAAGATAATGAAAAGGATTTGGTGCTTAGTGTTGCTAGAGAGAGAATTGAACTCCCCATTATAAAGACGAAAGAGTCTGAGTGATCTCATTTGGTTAGAGGACTCTGTTCTTATGTCTGTTAGGTGACAAAAAAGCTGGATTTCTTAAATGGCCTGGTGTATGTCTTGGAAGAAGTAGGTAGTATAAATAGTTAAAATTTATTGCCAGGCACTATCCTAAGTAGTACTTAGTGTGGGTTACACTGACTTAATACTAAAATTAATACCAAAAGTCCATAAAGAACCAAATATTAAAATTTGAAATAATGACAGGATCACTAAAAATGCCACATCGAGTCCTTGGAGCCTGAGGCAAAAGGAAAAATGAGTAATACTGATCCTGTCTTTATTTTAAAATTGTGACATTTGGTTCACTAGGGATTTTTTTACATTAACTGTGATTTTTAAAAATACACTATATTCAAATATTCTTTATTTTGATTAATGAATTTTTGGCATCCCCTTGAATTTTGTGCCCAGGGCTAGTGACTCATATCCCTCCCCTTCTCCTACTGCTTCTATGTATACGAATTTAACCCCTCTCAACCCCACTGTGGCAAATCCTGTTGTTAACCACGTTTTTATATGCAAAAAAAAAAAAGAAAAAGTGAACTATAGGTAAAGCAGTATTAGTTTTCTATGTCTGCTGTAACAATTTACCATGAACTTGGTGGTTTAAAACAATACACATTTATTCTCCGACAGTTCTGGAGATCAGAACTTCAAAATCGGTTTTATGGGGCTGAGAGACCAGGGGCTGGCAGGGTTGTGCTGCCTTGGAGCCACTAAGGGAGAAGACGTTCGCTTGCTTTTCTAGCTTCTAGGACTGTATTCTTTGTGTTCCTTGGCTCAGGGCCTCTCATTTTAGCTTCAGAACATCTTGCCCCAGTTGACCCATGGTCTAATTCCAGGTGAAGTCTGCCATCCCAAGGCCTGTCTTCTTCACATCTGTGAAGTCCCTTTTGCCATGAATGTGACTTTTATGGGTTCTGGTGACCAGGAATGTGGACCTCTTTGAGGACCATGATTTGGCCCCCCATCAACTGGATAGTAAGAGGTCAGTGACGATGTTCAGATCAGACAGAAGCAGATTTTATTCTGCTGGGGATGGCTGGTGTATCCTCAGGCCCAGAGGTAGTCAGGGAGGAGGATTCATGATTCAGTACATGAGTTTTAATCTCTTTTAGGGCCTGCCCTATACTGTAGTCAGCATCACGGACAAGAAAGTAGGGACTCCTCTTGTCCTACATGCAAAACCCTACTTGGAAGACAGAGAGAGGAAAGCCTCATGGTCAGTGTTTGAAGCCATGTTTATTTGACTCTTCTCGATGATGAGAACTTATTTTATGCCCTTCGCTGGAGAAGCAGGAAGTTTTATAACAAAGAGACAACGGATGCCCAATGTTCTTTCATCTTCATTATTAACTTTCTATCTGCTAGGAAATTCTTCTTTTGATATATTCTAAATCCTTATTGATTTAAGTCCCATTTTCTTTGATTCTCTATTGGGAAGATGGAAAATAATCACCTCTACTGTCTGAATGATAGCATTTATGATTTCAGTGACCTGTAAAATTTTAGCCAATTTGTACAACAAAGTAAAAAAAAGTAGTGAATGTGTGAGAAAGACACTGAGATTTATTTGCAGATGGACCTTAGCATATATAGTGAGAATTATCTTTAGTTTCTGCCAACAACTCTTTGTAAGTTATGCACGGACATCCAAGGACTCTACCATTGAGGGCGGGGCTGGCCAAACTTCTGTAATGGGGGAGAGATTGCAGATATTTTTAGCTTTGCAGGCCATGCTGTCTGTTACAACTACTCAACTTTGCCATTGTAGCACATGAGCAGCTGTAAACAATACGTGGAGAAGTTGGTATGACTATGCTCAAATAAAACTTCATGGACATCGAACTTTGAATTTGGCTTCTTCCCTTTTTTCTCCCCTTATTTTCATGAATCTCTATTATTTGTGTACATTGTTGCCTCTTCCATGTTTCCTATCAGAATATAAATTCTCTGAAAGGTGAGGGCAAGGGCTTATTGCCTCTCGAGTGTACTTATTACAGTGATGGTTGGAGCGCCATAAATGTCTCTGACGTATAAATTCTTCTCCAAAATGACACGTTGAAGCTAAGAGCTATTAAAAAAAAATAGAGATAGTAATGCCTCTGTTGGGATTTTCTATGTCACATACTTTTGACCTGAGTAATGATAAAAACAAACAAAAAAAAGAAGTGGAAATATCTGCATTAAAGATACTACTTTTGGGAAACAAACTTTCGTGTCTTATCAGTGAATCATTCTTCATCCTGGCTCAACACTTGGCTGATCTGAAAAGAAAACAAAGTGAAACAATCTGGTCTGGAGACAAATCAGAAAATGACGGAATACACACTCAGAGGGTAAAGATAAAGTGGGCACACTCAGATGCATACACTGGCAAGTTCATGGTGCCATGGTATTCCGATTACAAAGATATACTTCCAAAGAAACTACTCTTGATGATAAAAGATCCCGTCAATGAAAAGGAAAAGACCTCTCAGGATACTTAAAATGACTACCCTATTATTTAGAAAATATTTTCCTGTGATGCGAAGTCCTAGCATCAGTGAGAAAATAATTTATTCAGAAGTATAAAAAGATTTAAAATTTCTCATTGTTCCTTTTATTCTATTTAAGATGTGGGCCATGTCTTTGAAGAAATGTCTTTAGATTTTTACCATGAGGTGATGAAAAGAATGTAAGAGCAGTTGTTATAGTATTGAGGAACCCAGATGATACCCAAATTTGGTTCAGATGAATGTAGCATTAGGAAATGTACACAAAATCTTGTGTTGATATTAGGCCAAAAATATCTATGAACGACTTAAAAATTTGGCTGCTGTGCTCAAGGCAGTCACCCTGCTGTGTGAGCAACAGTGCATGAAGGCCAGGAAATTAAAAGGCTTAACCACGTGCCCAAACTGTCCAAGCTCCTTTAGTGTTCAAGTGAAGTGAAATACAAACACAAATACCCAAGAGGGTGAAATTTAAATTAAACTTCAAAATCATTTTGTGTTTTAGCCATCTACAATGTTCTCAGCCCTGAAAATAAGTCCACTCTCTTTGGAAGCCTACAAAAATAACCCAATACAAAAAACTCGCCTGGCGCCATCTTCTCCCTTTACATGCCTGCAGATGCTCATTTTGAAACAAAAGTCTGACCAAGATCTAAAGTAATGCAACGTGACTACCTAAGAGGGCTTTCTAAGCCATGATGACCATTGCTAATGGCCTTCCCCCAAATGAGATGTGGTTTACAGCAGAATTTCAGGCCAAGATTGCTGCTTTTTTCCCTTTGTTAGGTGGTTGCATTGAGAATTGCCTTGCAAAACAGACATCTGCAAGGGAATCATTAGGTATCCTCATTACTGCTTTCTGGCTCAGTGTGTTGGATAAGCATTTCTGTAGACTGTCTGTTCCTTGGCACAGTTGTGCTGCACATTTCCAGTTACGAGGTAGGTGTGAATGGGAATAAAGTTTTTCTGAACAGTTGAGCTCTTATTCTTTGAGACCATCTGCAGAAATTCCCACCTATGGAAAAAGGTTGAAACCCATACCAGAGCCAGGCGAAAGGCTCTCTAGATTGCTAATTCCATGCTTTCTCTCCAAAGCCAAGAATTCTGTCTTCTGAAAGGTTTAAGTTCATCCCTTCACCCCCAACCCCTGCAAAAATAAAATAAAATCAAGTTCTTAGAGTCTGAAATCAAGGTGGTGAACTAAATGTAAAATGCAGAATGGAATAAGGTAACTATCAATTTTTATTGGGATATCACCGGGTCATAAATGCAATAGCTGTGAAGTAAAGATCTCAAGTTCCTCTTTTCCTAAGTCCACATAAAAATAAGTATTTTCTCATGAAGACATCTATCATGGTTATATAGATATTGTTTCTTTTAGAGAACACATGTCAGTTAAGAAAAATATTTATACGAAATTCTATACACAGGATAGAATTTCGTATAAAGTAGGATAACAAAAACAGAAAAAAGTAATAAAGGAAGTCTAGTTGGTAGCTTTTTCAAACAGATGCAGTTTCTTAAGGCATATTTGGTGATAGGGACCAGGGTGCTCTGGGTCCTTGTAGGGAGCACGGGCATCTTCTGGCCTCCTCACCCACACCAGGCAGCAGTATTGAGTCACTCAAATAAAGCTTTTCCTCAGGCTGAGAGAAATTTTTGTGTTTGAGGCTAGACTTTCCATTTTTGCCTTGAAAGAATTCTCTGTGTTTATTTCTTTCAACTTGAGGGTGTTTTCTCTTTAGGCTGAGGCAAAAAGAAAAAAAATTTTACTTATAGTCAGAAAGAACTTTCCCTGTGACTTTGTGGCTGAGTGGTTTTAAAATCTATCTATAAATGCTTTGATATTCCCCCCCACTGTGAGGTAGAGTCTATGTGCCAACCCCTTGAACATGGGCAGGCCTTCATGATGGACTTGGTGAATAGACTGAAATAGGGTTATGCTGTGTAATTCCCAGGCCTAGGTTAGATAACACCATATGGTTTCCCTTTGGAGCAGTTGCTCTGTGACTCTCCAGCCGCCATATTTGAAGTCTGGCTATTCTGAGACTCTGTGGAAAGACACTATGCAGTAAAGGATTAACTCAGCAGGTCTAAATTGTCCAAACTCTGCACATTCAAAGTAAGGTTTCCCTTTACTTAGCTCCTGGGAGGAGACTTCTAAGCTCTTGGAATATCCTGCCTGGTAAGAGTATTTTTATATCTCCAAGACTTGAGTCATGCCAGATAGTTAATGTTAAAAATATGATTTATGGTAGTTCAAGCTGTAGTATCATCTTGAACTCTGGAGTGCTAAGGTCAGCCATGTGGGCTATCAGCCATACCTACATGATTGACCCTCCACGAAAACCCTGGACACAAGGCATAGCTGAGCTTCTCTGGTTGGCGGTATTTTGTGCGTATCACCACACATCATTGCTGGAATTAAGTGCAGTACCCATGACTCTACTGGGAGAGGATGACGGAAAGCTCGGGCCCAGTGCCTTCTGGATTTTTTCCTATATACCTTTCCCATTGCTGATTTTAATCTTTTACTGTAATATACCACAGCTGTGGGTATAACAGCTTTCCCAGAATATAATAACAGTCCTTCTAGTGGAACATTGAACCCTACAGGATGTAAAGATTGGTTATGGCAACTGAAATTATTTCACCTAAACATCTCCCAAGGAACTGATTCAAGTCCATTTTGTGGATGAGGAAACTGAGACTTGAGGAGATTAGGTGACACCTTCAAACTTATGTTAATCATTGTTTCCTCATAGGACTGTATTTAAATCTCTCCAGAAAGTTCTATACAGCACTATTCCAAATGTGCATTCATGTGTTTGCCATTTCATCTGATGCTATTTTCAAGTGATTTGGCTAATAATAAAGCCAAATATGTTTTTATATTTTCAGTGTAGTCTGAGGCCAACATTTCTTCTTCTTTTGTGGCCTTGTGATATCAACAAGTGCAAAAATGACATGCTTTAACTTTTTACCCTGCCCTGATAGTCAGGCATGCCACTCATTCATTCAAGCATGCATTTATTTCTTCATCTGTGTTTGTGACAGAGGACACTGCCAAAAAAAAAATGCTTTTAAGTACAAAAGTCTATTTGTGTCCCATTCTGGACACTGCCACCACTGATTTCCTCTACTTTTTTTCTGTTTGCTGCTGACCCACCAAAGGGTCTGCCTCACAAGAGAATGACTGTGATGTTTTTGTAGTTGTGGCTCCATATGGAACAATTCATATTTTACTTAAGAGGTTTAGAACTACTTTGGCTAGTAACTGCCTCTGTTCATCAGAGAAAGGGGAAGGTTTGTCGTTGAAGGAATAAATGTAGAGGGAGAAATTTCAGAGGCTGACAATTTTCCTCAACTCCCCCTTCCCCTTCCTATAAAGTATAAAGCCTCCCATATAAATTAGAAATCTAATCAGAATGGTATGCTCCACTCAACTGAAACAGGCTTAATTGGGAAATCCGTTTAATCAGGACATCTCCCAGGGAACTGATTTAAGCTCGATGATACATAATGGCTATGATTGTGGCTTAAAGTGGGTGGTAATTCTCCTTAATTGAGACACTTTCTGGTAATTCAGTGCTGCTTGATACTAGGTGTGTGTGAGTGTGTATGTGCTTGTGGCCTCTTTGATTTTATTTCCTACAGTAAGTTGGGTGGGATTAATTCAACATACATTAGTCCAGTGCTGCTCCAGGTACTTATTCACAAAACAAAGGAGGTCAGACTCCTTGGCAAAGAATTGCCATGCTCTTTTCAGCAATGTGGAACTGGTACTTTAGCTCATTTAAAGGTACTACTGTGGGCTAGTTAGCATTTCCTTTGTAACCAATGTCAGAGAAGTTGGCTCCGATGGCAGAAGATTTTCTTTCCACTTTTTGATTCTTGTCCATCCTTGGTTCCTGAGTGGACTTCTTGCTGTAATCTTATACAAAACCCTGTAGGTTGACCTAACTTCCATAGGATGGAGTAGCATTTGAGAATAATCAATTGCAGAACGCTATGGATTGAATTGTGTCCCTCAAAATTTATATATTGAAGCCCCAACCCTTGGATATGGGAACTTTAGGAGGTTTATTAGGTTTATATAAGGTTATGAGAGTGAAACCTTCATGAGAGAAGTAATGTCCTTTATAAGAAGAGACACTAGGAGTGATGTCAGCATCATCATTCATTTTTTATATTAAGAAGACATCACTTGTTTTTGTCTCCCTCTGCCCCACAATAATAAGTTGACATCCATCCACAGGCCAAAGTGCCTTTGTGGAAACTGTGGGATCTAGAACCATATGCTGAGAGAACCAGAGGGATTCTGACCTACTCGTATGTTGAGTAATAGACAGACAGACTTTGGTCTCAGTTGAGAACACTACAGTGGCCCATGAACTGGCTCCAACTCCTCTTGGCTGTAGTTCAGGTGCCTTTGGAAAACACTGCTTTAGACAATCACCCATAAACAAAAGCCTTTGTGGAGGTTCAGTTTTCCAGAGAATTTCCATCACACTGTTGGAGCAAAAAGTACAAGCTTGAACACATTGGGAAAGGCAGTAAAGATGGAAAGAAGTTACTACTACTTCAAATGTGAAAACAGAAATACAAAACTTCAAGAAACATGAAAATCAAGAATACATGACACCACCAAAGAATTGTAATAATCTTCTGATAACCAACCTTGACATGGAGATCATCAGTTTACTTGACAGACAATTTAAATAGCTGTTTTAGGGAAACTCAATGAGCTATAAGAAAACAAAAAAAAAAAGATAATTTAATGAATCTGAAAAACAACACATAAAGAAAATGAGAAGTTTAGCAAAGAGATAGCTATCATAAAAAGAAACTAAACAGAAATGCTGAAGTTGAAGAATACAATTAATGAAATGAATAGTATAATAGCATCTACTGCAGAAGAGATGAAGCAGAAGAAAAAAATCTGTTAATGAGAAAATATGACCTTTGAAATTATCCAGTCAGAAGAGAAAAAATAAAAATGAATAAAAAGGTGAAGAAAGCTTATATAATCAATGAGATATGTTAAAAAGAACCAATTTGCAAAGAATTAAGTTATGGAATAAGAAAAGAGGGATAAGGAGGAAGATAATGACAGAATTATTCAAATCTGGGGAGAGATTTGCATATCTAAGTTTATGAAGCTCATAGGTCACCAAACAAATCTATTTAAAGAGATTCTCTCCAAGACATATTATTATAATAAATTGTCAAAAATCAAATACAAATATTAATATAAAAGAGAATATTATAAATACCAAGAGAAAAGTTTACAACTCATTTGAGACTCTCCATAAAGCCATCAATTAATTTAACAGCAGAAATCTTACTAGCCAGGAATGAGATGTTTAAGGAAAACAAACAAAACAAACAAAAAACCCAGCCAACCAAGAATACTCTATCCAATAAAATTATCCCTCAGAAATGAAAGAGATAAAGACTTCTTCAGACAAACAAACACCTAGGAAATTTATCTCCATCAGACCTGCCTTGCAAGTAATATTAAAAGTTCTTCAAGCTGAAATGAAAGGAATCACAATAATATATGAAAATATGCAACATGCTAGTAAATGTAAGTATATAGTAAAATTCAGAATATTCTAATACCGTACCATGGTGGTATGTTATCTACTTAACTCTAGTATAAAGGTTTAAGAATAAGATAATTAAAAATAACTATAGGTCTAAAGATATGTTAATAAATAGACTATGAAAAGAGGTAAATTGTAACATCAAAAATATCAAGGGGGAGGAAAAGGGTAGGGTTTTTATGTGATCAAAGTTAAGTAGTTTTTAGCATAAAATATATTGTTATATCTATTTTTAGTTAGCCTTATGGTAACCACAAAGCAAAAACCTATAGTAAATTCATAAAAGATAAATAGCAAGAGATACATCAGTAAAAGATATCAAACTATACCACTATGGAAAACTCACAAAGGAAGACAGTAAGAGAAGAAGAAGGAAACAGGGGAACTACAAAATAACCAGAAAACAATAAATGACATTAGTAAGTTTTTACAGTATATCAATAATTACTCTAAATGTAAATGAATTAAATTCTCCAATAAAAAAGGTATAGAGCAGTGTGTGGATAAAAAACAAGACTTAATTCCATGATGTTTATAAGAAACTCACTTCAGCTTTAAGGACACTAAAGTAAAAAGATGGAAAAAGATAAGCCCTGCAAGTGAAAACCACAGGAAAACAGAGATATCTCTACTTCTGTGGAAAAAAAATAGACTTTAGGCTAAAGGATAACAAGAGACTAAAAAGATAATTTTAAATAATAAAGGGATCAACTTATCTAGAAGATATAACAATCACAAATACATATGTATTCAACATTAGGGCACTTAAATATAAGTATAGATACAAAAATTCTCAACAAAATACTAGCAAACTGAGTTCAATAACACATTAAAAGGATTATACATCATGATAAAGTGGGATTTATCTCTGAGATGCAAGTATGTTTCAGCATATGCAAGTCAATGAATGTGATATACCACATTAATAGAATGAAAAATTATATGATAATCTCAATAGGTACTAAAAAGCATTTGACAAATTGTAACATCCTTTCATGGTAAAAACTCTCAACAAATTGAGTATAGAAAGCACATACCTCAACATAATAAAGATGAAAAGCCCACATCTAACAATTTTCAATGGTGAAAAGTTGAAAACCTTTCCTCTAAGATGAAGATAAGTGTATCCACTCTCCCCACTCCTCTTCAAGATAATACTGGAAGTACTAGCTAGAACAATCAGAAAAGAAGAAAAAGCCATCCAAATTGGAAAAACAGACATAAAGTTGTCTTTGAGGACAGTATGATCTTATATATAAAACAATTTAAAGATTCCATTCAAAAACTGTTACAGCTAATCAACAAATTCATTAAATTGCAGGATACAAAAACAACATACAGAAATCAGTTTGCATTTCTATATACTGACCAAGAAATATCTGAAAAAAACAATTATAGGAAACAATCTCATTTATAATAGCATAAAAAACAATAAAATACATAGAAATAAATTTAACTGAGGAGGTGAAAGATACAGACACTGAAAACTGTAAGACTTTGATAAAGAAATTGAAGAAGAAATATAAATGAAAAGATATCTTGTGTTCATGGATCAGAAGAATTAATATTGTTATAATGTTCATTCTACACAAAGTCATCTATAGATTCAACATAATTTCTATCAAAATTCCAATAGCATTTTTCACAGAAATAGGAAATATGATCCTAAAATTTGTATGGAATCACAAAAGACCTTAATATAATCATGAAGAAGAAGAACAAAGCTAAAGCCATCATATTTCCTAAATTCAAAATATACTATAAAGCTATAGTAATCAAAACAATGTGATACTGCTATAAAAATAGACATATAGATTAATGAGTCAGAATGGAAAGCCAAGAAATAAACTTTCACATATACTGCCAACTAATATGTGACAGGAAGACAAGACTACTCAATGGAAAAAAGATGATTCAATATCATATTGAAGATGATATCTTCAATAAATGATACTGAGCAAACTGGTTAACCACATGCAGAAGAATAAAATTGAATTCCTTATACCACTCAGAAAAATTAACTTGAAATGAATGAAAGACTTAAACATAAGACCTCAAAGGATAAAACTCCTAAAAGAGGATATAGGGGGAAACCTCCTTTACATAGGTCTTGGCAATGAGTTTTTGGATATGACACCAAAAGCAAAAGCAAAAATTAATAAGTGCGACTACATCAAATTAAAAAAAAAGCTTTTGCAAAGAAGCAAAAGGAATAATTAACAAAATGAAAAGATAACCTATAGAATGGGAGAAAATATTTAAAAATCATTTATCTGATAAGAAATTCATATCCAAAATATATAAATAGCATAAATAATTAAATGGCAAAAATTAATCTAATTAAGAAATAGGCAGAGGAACTGAATAAACACTTTTCCAAAGAAGCTATTACAAGTAGTCAATGGGTATGTGAAAAGGTGCTTAACATCCCGAATCATAAGAGAAATGCAAATCAAAACCATAATCCAAACCTCATTTCTGTTGGAATGACTGTTATCGAAGGATGAGATAGCAGGTGTTGTTGAGAATGTGGAGAAAAGGAAAGCTTGTGTGCTTTTGTGGGAATGTAAATTGGTATAGCTTCTATGGAAAGCAGTTTAGAGGTTCCTCAAAAATTTTTAAATAGATCTACCATGTGATCTAGAAATCTCACTCTGGGTATACATCCAAAGGAACAGAAATCAGGATCTCAAAGAGATACCGACACTCTTATGTTCATCACAGCATTGCTCCCAAGATGTGGGAACAACCAAAGTGTCTGTGGATGATGGATAAAGAAGATGTGGAATATCTACATATAATGAAATATTGTTCAGCCATGAATTCTTCTAAGAATCTAACTATAATTTTGATTGGGATGCTATTATATTTGTAGATTAGTTTGGTGACCATTAACATCTTTATAATATTAAGTCTTCCCACCTGGAAGCTTGGACTGTGTCTTCTATTCAACTCACTTTTTAGGTCTTTTATCAGAATTTTGAAATTTTATGTATTGCGTTCTTGTGAATTTTTGAATAACTTAGTTTCAAGATATTTTATAATTTTTATTGTTATTATGACTATAAAATCCCATTTATATTACATTTTCTGAGTAGTTGTTGCTGGTATAGAAAACTGAGGTTGATTATTATAGATGGGCCACATATATGGTAGTCATGATGAACCCAATTACTTTTAATAGTTTGTTCTTTTGAGATTGTTGATTTTTCTAGATAACTGATCATGACACAAATAACATCTTACTTCTTATAATATATATATATATATATGTACTTATTTTTTCTAATAAATTTTGTTCTCTAGTACTAGATTAAATAATAGTTCTGTTAGTGAATATTCTTATTTTGTTTTCATTCTTATCCGGAAATAAACTTTCTTATTAAGTATGTTTGAGGTCTTTAGTTTTGGTATTTAATATTTATTAAACATAGAATTTCCTTCTATTTCATATAAGAGGCTTTTAAATTATAATAAAAATAACATCTTATTCAGTGCTTTTAGTTTGCATTACTTGAGATGATAAAGTATCTTTTTTTTCACTAATTTACTATTGTGGTTATATTGATTTATATTTTACAACTTCTTGCATTCCTGAAATAAATGCAATTTGTTCATGTTATAGTATGACCTTTGAAGATTAAACAAGTGTTATTGCTGCTGGATGCAAGACTATTTACTAAAAATCAGGCCTACAAAAAGAAGCCTTTAGTTAATCCCAATCTTTTGTTTTATACTCCATCTCTCTTTCTATGGAAATTTATGTTTTTCTTTCTAGGCACTTAAATAAACAGTTTTGGCTATTAAAAACATTAGGGCTCAGTGTTTTTTTTTTTTTTAAGTTGCTTTATTTTTTTCTTCTTGAATATTAGAAATTTACGAAATCTAGAGAAGTAAGAAGAGGAACAATCACTTAGACCACTGGCATTCACAGAAGCCTCTTCTTACATTTGAACTCAGGTAGCTATAGTATGAGATGCTTTTCCAGAAGAACTACAATGAAAATAAAGTCAACTGAATAGGGAGAAACAGCCAGATCCCCACTACTCACAGTGCCACTGAGCACTGCAGGGAAGCAGCCATTTGCTGAAATTCTGCAGAAGCTGTTGGGTATTACTTTTGTGTCTACTGCATAATGTAAGTAGTGAGCAGTCCTTCTAGTTATGGTGCCAAGAAGCTAGAGAGAGTATAGGCTCAACTTCAAGTCATATATCTCTCAAGTATGTTATGAGGGAATAAAATAGACATGGACCAGCTGGTGAGACCTGGAGTGAGCTGGGGTTCTGAAATGGGCACTGAAGCCAGGCCCAGAATATTTTGAAATACCTACTAAAGAGACATATTATAAAGTCCTTTCCGTTGATGGTTCGTGTGCTCCAGCCAGTTCTATTTAGATCATGTTGGGTAGCTTTCATTTCTTGGTGTTCTCTCAATAATGGGCAATAATTCTCTGGGTCTGAATGTGGCCTTTATCTTTTCTATGGATAATTTTATATCTGATCTGAGTTTTAATTTGATTTCGCAGAACTGGATATTCTCCATAATCCCCATAACTCTATTCCATATACTCCTCTGCCCTGTGTGGTGTGCTGGAAGGAGGCTGATTTCTCAGACTGTACCACTCACGCTGGCTTTATGGCCACATAGGTTTGTTCACTGTGACAGTGTGATCCTCTGTTGCATGAAATTCCATAATATTTCCACTCCCTACTCACAGAGGTCTATGGTGTCAACAGAATCTGTGTTCTTTTACCTATACCACAGCTCATGTATAGTTGTTCTCTCTGATGGCAAAAACCTTCACTGGGTTTTGGTAACATCATCATTGCCACTGCCCCTTCTGGTGTAGGGATGATAATGCCATTCCTTCTTGGTGTCCCTCATTCTTACCCTCCCCTCTGTAAACAGTTTCTTCAATAAAACCTCTTTTTTTTTTAACTTCCTTGAATGTGCCATCTCTTTGATGCTAGGACCTTCACTGAGACACGTGTTGAAAGGCCCAACCATGTCCCATAGACTGGTATATATTGGAGTTTTAAGGAGGGTATAAACTTAGGACAATGCCTTCCTGTTCTTGGAAGCAGGTTGCAGCTTATTTGGCTTTCATGTGCCCCAGAAATGAACTTTGCACTTTAAAGATGGCAATGAACATGAGGGGTCCCTGTGTGAGCATGCAGAAATGCCACTTGATGACTCCGGAGGTGTGCAGGTCCTTCAGCCACCAAACACTACAGTGTAACTGGGAGCTGCACATGGAACCTCATGGTTGCCATTGTGTTTCTCTGTGAGTTTGTTTTGAAACCAGATAGAGACTCCCTAGTGGAGTTTCTTGCTCTTCATCTTAACTTTAGATTAACAATGATAATAATATACTCTGAGTCAGGCAAGCTGTTCATACTGTTAATATCTCATTGTTTATATGAGAAAACTGAGGTCCAGAGAGAACTAACTTTCTCATGCTCATACACATAGTAAGTACTGGGCAGAAATTCGCCCCAGGTCTACCTAACTCCAAATTCAAAAATGGTTGTCGTCTTCTACTTCTAGAAGTCCTTATTGATTGTATTCCACTCATTCTCTCTCTCCCAGAAATGACATTAAGTTTCTGCATGAGTTAGAGTAGAAATCAAGAGGCATACTGGATTTCACTTTGAAACTCCTAATGATAATGCGTTAGCTTTGAACGGTACTTATTACTTATTGATCCACATAAATCCTAATATAAAAAAAAAAGATATTGCACTGTGTGGTCTCTGTTTGCACCTTCCACACCCACTTTCCAGTCTGTTCTCTCATCAAAGAGAGTGACTTAGAGTTAGAATCACTGGATTCTCTTGATAGTGGGTCAAGTACAGGTTCTGGTTGAGTTGAGCCAATATGAGGTGTGACCAGAAGACCAGAGTCTTGGA